>CM021104.1:633820181-633943544 GCA_007115665.2 Sequoiadendron giganteum
TATTGTAACTTGTGAAATTATAGTAATGAAATGGAATCTTTATTGTAATATGATATGGCATCTTGCTCATTTATTTTGTTGTACCCAAACAATTTTTTTTTGCTTCATTAAGGTTCTTTGCTTAAACTAGTCTAAACCTTGTAAAAATGATGTCAAAACATAGTTTTTGGGCAAATCAAGTATGGGCTTTGAGTCAATGTGATGCCAGGAAGATATTGGAAAAATTTGAAAAAAAAGAAATTTAGGGTTTTTGGGCCGCTATTTTTAGGTCAAAAACCCTAAAAAATTAAAACTTGTTAGAATTGGCTGAAAATTATTTTGATTGGCTTATTTTTCTTCACGATCACAATGGTGAAGTCAAATCCAGTTAAAACTCAGTTTCGGTCTGGTGGGTAGTTTTCACTTTTTCAAGTGAAAAGTTAACATCTCTGAGGTCAACAATGGTAGATGGAGGTACTAGGTGTTGAAATCTAAGCTTAAAATGCTTCGGTGAAGATTCTATGGCAAGTAATGTTCAAAATGATGCTTCGTGACAGAGGAGTTTTTCGAAGTGGTAAAAATCATTAAAAAAAAAATCTAAGTTTGGAAAGGAAACAAAAAAAACGAGCGCCTGTTGACCAAGGGCTCCCAAGGTTTCGAAGGCTCAAATCAACTTTTCAAGGTTTGTCACTTCCAAGAAGTCTTCTCCAGAATCCTGTTAGCTTCGCGATGTACCTACCAGCCAATCCAGAAGATTTTTCTAGCACTTGAAACCAGAGATTGAATGAGGAATCAACAAGTTGCAAAATGGTTTAACACTGGTGGAGAAAAGAGTGCCTGGAGGCCAGGGGCTCCCAAGAATTCAAGCCATCAGATGTTAGTTTTTGCATTGACTATCTTCAGGATGATCTTCTCAGCTTCAACCCAGCTTTGCAATAGATCTATTAGCCAGTTCGCATCACTTATCAAATGGCAGCAACGGTGGAGTGAATCGACATGTAAAATAAAGGTTGAGTTGAAGATCGCTAAGGCAAAATCGCACCTATGAGCCAGGGGCGCCCTTGATTTTGGAGGTCTAGATCAACTTTTTGAGACTTATCGCTTCCAAGAGGACTTCTCTAGAATCTTGTTAGCTTAGCAATGAGCCATCAGCTAGTCCAACAAATATGTCTAGCACCTGAAACTAGAGATTGGATGCAAAACAAGGGAGATGAAAATATGACAGTCTAGAGTGAAAAGCACGCCTCTCAGCCAAGGGCACCCATCTTTTTGGAGCTCGAGATGATTTTTTTTGATCAAGCAACACCTAGGATGTTTGTCTCTAACTTCATCAAGCTTCACAATCCATCCGTCAAAGGGTGAATATGATTTGGTGAGTTGTCGTGATTAGGAGTCAAACATAAGGTGCTAACCATGATTAGAAATGTCCAAAAATGCCAAAAGCGCCCATGGAGGTTAGGGGCGCCCAAGGTTTTGATGCCTTGAATTCAATTTGTTTGATGGTTTCAAATGTTCATCATGTCTGTATTGGTCCCAGCTTTTCGTTGCCTATCTCAGTCAGGTCTGATGACTTCTCAGCAGCCTACAGCTGGAGGTTTAGTGGTTTTTAGCCTGAAGGCCTAGCGTGCCCTGCGTTTTGAAGCCTCAAATGGATGAATCAGGGTTTGACACCTCAAGGAGACTTTAGTCAAATTTGATCCTGCTCTTCAACGAAACTATTAGCTAGTTGGTCTGACATGTTAGTCAATCAGAAAGTGGTCAAACATAAGCTCCGACAAGGTTTTCAAATCCAAATTTTCAAGTAAATGACAGTCTGGAAAAGGACGCCTAAAGTCAAAGGTTGAGTTTTGAACTCAAGAGAAGTGGTGTGCATGAGATGTGGTTTCAGTTAACTAAAAATAACTCTTCAATTAACTGTTTTCAAGGTCGACTTCTTCTAAGCCTATTTTTGGCTTGTAACTGAGCGAGATCAGCTTGCATGCGCCAATTAACTAAACTTTTGAAGGTGGCACCCTAATTAGGGCATATTTTTCTTTTAGTTAACTATTTTGAGAGTTAATAAGAGGCTATACATGTATTTTGAAGGTCCAGTTAGAGTTCAAATGCATTTTCCAAGGCTATGCATGCATTTGACACACTTTTGATGATAAATTTTTATTTATTATGCATATGGCATCCATTATTTCTCATTCTGAGTTGATCAAACTCGCCTTTCTTGAGAAAATTTTAATCTGAAGGTGCTACAGGTGTCAAAATTTAGCGATCTTCGTAGCTATAGATTCATAATTTTTAGAGGAAGGATATTTCAGACTTTGTTTTCTATTTGCAAGCAAGTTTCACCAAATCCATTTCAAGCATAGGCAAATTTCTACAAAAGAAGAGAAAAAAAATTAGAAAAAAAATTCTATCTTTTGTCTTATTTTCCTCTATTCTCGTCTTAGGTATTCTTCACATGTCAAAGAAAACGACAAAAATTTCATAAACAGAGCATCTGGGTTTGTATATTTCAGCATCCACAACAATACCCATGTCTAAGATTATTTTGTGAAAATTGCCCCACTGCGTCTATTCTAGAGCACTATGCTTTTTTCCAGAATTCTCTTTGCATGTGGGCTTAAAATATATTTATTCCAAAATCTATCGATCTGGGTCATCTAAGAATTCAGTTTTGCATAAAACCCATGTTCCAGATTTTCAAGGAAAAAATTGCCCCCAGCGCCCTTAACTGCCAGTTCAAATCTCAACTAAAAACCCTTTGCATGCGGGCCTAAAACTCTTTTTTTTTTTAAACAGAGGATATGGGTCTTTTCAGGTCACCAACGCCTACAATACCCATATGCCAGTTTTACTCGCGAAAGATTTTTTCGGGAACCCCCTACGACCATTAAAGCTCTCAATCGAAAAGCTCTTGCATGCCAAGGTAAAAGGTGTTTTTTCAAAGTTTTGATGTTGTGGGTTTGCTTAGAATTATTTTCTCTACAAAACCCACGTCTCAGAATTTTTCATGAAAATTGCCCGTTAATAGGCTATTTTTAGCTTTCTGAATAGTTGTCAGAACATAGCCGTGTTTATAGTCAACAGGCAAGTTTTTAAGAATGGAGATCACTCAAACTGAATTCAAAAATAAATTGGTCTCAATTCATGATTTCATAAGCAAAGTTGACACTGTTTTGCATTGAGCGCATCCAGAGGGTTGATTCAGACAATTTGATAGGTGTAGTAATTCACTCAAAATCTACATGGTTTCATACCTCATATAGCTGATAGCCTTCCCAAGCTAGTTTAGAGGGTTGATACTGTTGGAATTCTATGTGTGTGGCGAGTTCTTGTGCATTTCTCACAAATAGAGTGTTCAGGTCAAACTTTGTGGTTTCGTCATGCAACACTTTTCCATGAGAAGAATCGAGAAAAGCGTCAAAGGCATAAGGCTGCAAAAGAAACATAGGCCATCACTCCAGTTGTGGAGTCGCCAGAGTTTTTCATTCAAATCCCATGCCACTATCTTCGTGAGAATGGCGCATATGCTAAGCTTGATGCGGTGCAGATTGAGTTTGAGAAACTAGTTCGTGATAACCTAGGTGGAGATCTTGAGGCATCCAAGTTGGATGAGTTCTCAGGTATGACTATTAGTTTCTATAAATCAAAGCATTCAACTCATTTGTAAATAAATTTTGCTTGTGATAGAGAATTGGTGCTTTGTCGGCAACATGCCTATTCTCAAGATTGGTTCACCCTTATAAATAGAACTTTTTCTTGTGATAGAGAATTGTTGTGTTGTCGACAACATGCCTATTCTCATGATTGGTTCACCCTTGTAAATAGAACTTTTGCATGAGAGATTAATATATGATGTCATCTTATATCATAATATTGCCTATTTTGTGTCTATTCACAAGTATTTATTATTATAATGAATTTTTATTCCACTCGGGTTTCATGCAGTTATTATGGTGAATGCTTATCTTAGTTAAATGGGGTTGCTAGTTTGATCGTTATTGTATGTGTGTCTCATCTATGCAATACACTATCCTAGTTGCCTACCTTATGTTTTGTTTCTAATAAGCCTATTCAAATGAGAAAATTGTTGTGCCACCTTGCCCTCATGTTGTGAGTTTGTACTTAAAGCTTATCGTATATTTGTGTGTGTTAATAAACCCATTCAGGAAAGCAAATAGTTGTGCCACCTTGCCTTCATGTTGTGAAGTTGTACTCAGTTTATCGTATGTTTGTTTGTTCTAATAAACTTCTTCCCAGTCAAGCAAATAGTTGTGTCACCTTGCCTTCACGTTGTGAATCTGTACTTGAAGTTTATCATGTAATCACATTCCTGCTCTGTTTTCCCATGCTTTGTATTCTTGAGGAGATTGGATAGTTTAAAGCTTTAGTTTTTAGCTGTAGTTAAGACATGCAAAACCAGAGAAAACCCTTAGTTGCAACGTCGTTGGTTTCCTTAACCTTGTGCCTCTTCTAGCTGAGTCGAAAAAGATAGGTTTAGATTACTTTACTTTAGAAATGCATATCAGCAAAAGAGGGAGCTTCCCCTCCTAATTTCAAGAGCACTCATTATGCAGTGTTCATAGACTTCGTACCAACACGCACTCCAGAGGTGCTAATTGTTATGCCAACAGCTTTTTGGCACCCATCGTGGGGCACGAGGCAAGAAAACTTCAAGAAAAGCTAAACGCTTTTATTTCACGGGAATGATACTCTGGCATCCAATTGCATGATCCTCATAGAAGCAATGGATGATAACAACAATGATGCTAGCAGGAGATGTCCACCCCCATTACCTTGGGGTAATAACATTGGACCTTTGTCTTTTCAGGTAAATCATGAGTTACCTAAAGGGTCAATGAAGCACTGTCCTCAATTTCATGGCGATGGAACTCAACACCCGAAGGAACATTTTTCTGCGTTCACAACTGCTTGTGTCATCTTGCACGTGGCACATGAAGACATCGCAGTGCATCTCTTTGTTTAGACTCTTGTGGGAAATGTTGTCGACTAGTTCAATCACCTGGCACCAGGAAGTATCACAAGTTGGGAAAATATGAGCGATAAGTTTTTGGCGAGATTCAAGCCCGCTGAAGATAGTTACCTGTTGTTCGCCCAACTCACAAATTCAAATATGGAGAACAATGAACGCATGAGGGATTTTGTAGCAAGATTTAATCATCTTGTTACAAGAATTTCTTCTACACTCGATCCATCACCGAAGATTCTGATAAGTTGTTTCATAAATGCTCTTCCATCAGAGATAGCCTTCTTCCTCGAGATGGCAAAAGCGACAGAGTTGAAGAGTGCGCAAGAACACACCATCATGTTGGAGGACAATATGATCACTTCCGGCCTGATGAAGATATATTCTATCAGATCTCAAGTTCAGCAACTGTACCAACCAAAAAGAGACAATTTTTAGCCACGCTTGCCAACATCTCCATCAAGACCAATGATTGAAGTTAGGCACCATGCAATATTTTGTTGATTTCATGACACCGATGCACATACCGGATCCACATGTCCGGAGAATCTAAGAATGATCCAAATCATGGGATACACTGAAGCTGCTCCCAGTTCTAGTTTTGTACCAGCACCAAATTTGAATGTTGTTTCACCACAAACAAACAACTTCGATGGCAACTCCGTTGTTGGATACTTTGTTAAAGAACCCATAAATTAAGAACAAGAAGAATATCGTCAGTACGCTCCTCTTTTGTTCACACGTTCTCAACACTTCAAGACATAAAAAGAGGAAGAAGAAAGGCAGAAATCAAACGAAAAGGGTAAAGAAGTGCTTCCCACTTCTAAACTTAGATCTTCATGAGAGAACACTATGCCAGTTGCTCAAGAGACGTCTTCAACAAATTTTGACAATGTAGCTTCCATGATGAAGACCAAGGTACAAATATCTCAGCTGGAATATCTTCAGGATCATCCAGAAAAACTAGATCAGATTCTCAAGGTCGTAAAGAAGCAGGTTGTGCTCAATCCATCTGTTCCAGCAAAAGTAGAGCCTGAAAAGGGTCCTAGTAATTGTGTGACTCTGCCAGAAATAGAAATTGAAGACCAAAACATTGCTTGTTTTGAGAAGAGACTGATAGAGGATACAAATTCATGGATAATACAGTTTGATGGAGATTGTTTAAATACAATTTCAAAAGAAGGGGAATTGATCATCCCCCCTAAAGGACAGTTGCACCCATCCATGCAATTGGAATTCACTGAAGCCGAGAAAGAGTTGCTTTTGCAAGGCCTCAAATATGTCAAAGACATGGGAATCAAACTCCTATATGTTGAAGGTGATGTATATTTGATCGATGAGTCGGTCAAAGGATATTTTTAGGTCAAAAAAGATCACCTACGGCATTACAGAAATCTAGTTTGGAACTCGATCGACTGGTTTGAAGAAATCAACATCCTGATGATGGATGACAATAGGACTTACGCCTCAGGGGTATCAACTTTACCATTTGCATCATATTCTAAATTTTGTCAGAATATCTTTGCATGGATGTGTGAATACCTGAGAATCTCCATTCTAGAAGGATTGCCTCCTGCAATGCCCATCAAAAGAGAAGTAAATCCTTTTAGGCAAAAACGACATTTGTGGGAGGCTCTTCTTGTTGCCATGCACGAACAATATCCAAAGCACTTCATCTCTTCGGGGGTGGAGTAATTTTATTTTTATTTTTATTTATGCTTTTTCATTATGTAGTAATGTATTTCCCTATTCCGTGAAGTTATGTCATGTTTTAGGTGATTTTTAGGAAAATTTCAAGTATTAGGTGATTAGGAAAGAAAGTCTTGACTCCAATGCCCAACTGTTAAGTCACTGGTCTACAAAACTCAGAGATTCTTGGATTCTCCTATGTTGTAGGTATCTGCCATGGTCACCAAACGAAGCCTAATGTTGTACCCAAACCATTTTTTTTTGCTTCATTAAGGTATTTTGCTTAAAATGGTCTAGACCTTGTAAAAATGATGTCAAAACATAGTTTTTTGGGAAAATCAAGTATGGGTTTTGAATCAGTGTGATGCCAAGAGGATACTAGAAAATTTTGAAAAAATTGAAAATTAGGGTTTTTGGACCCCTATTTTTAGGTTAAAACCCCTAAAAATTAAAACTTGTCGGAATTGGCTGAAAATTATTTTGATTGGCTCAGTTTGCTTCATGATCACAATGGTGAAGTCAGATCTAGTTAAAACTCAGTTAAAGTCTAGTGGGTAGTTTTCTCTTTTTCAAGTGAAAAGTTAGCATCTCTGAGGTCAACAATGGCAAATGGCTAGGTACCAGGTCTCAAAATCTAAGCTTAAAATGATTTGATGAATATTCTATGGAAATTAATGTTCAAAATGATGCTTCGTGATAGAGGGGTTTGTTTGGAAAGGAAACAAAAAAAAAGAGTGCCTGTTGGCAAGGGGCTCCCAAGGTTTCGAAGGCTCAGATCAACTTTTCGAGGTTTTTCACTTCCAAGAAATCTTCTCCATAATCTTGCCAGCTTTGTGATGAGCCTACCAGCCAATCCAAAATATTTGTCTAGCACTTGAAACCGGATATTGAATGAGGAATCAACAAGTTGCAAAATGGTTAACACTGGTGGAGAAAAGAGCACCTGGAGGCCAGGGGCTCCCAAGAATTCAAGCCATCAGATGTCATTTTTTGCATTGACTATCTCTAGGATGATCTTCTTAGCTTCAACCCAGCTTCGTAATGAATCTATTAGCCAGTTCGTAGGACTTATCAAATGGCAGCAGGGGTGGAGTGAATGGACACGTAAAAAGAAGGTTGAGCTAAAGATCGCTAAGGAAAAAGCACACCTATGAGCCAGGGGCGCCCTTGATTTTGGAGGTCCAGGTCAACGTTTTGAGACTTATCACTTCCAAGAGGACTTCTTGTCATGTTAGCTTAGTGATGAGCCATCCAACCAGTCCAACAAATATGTCTAGCACCTGAAACTGGAGATTGAACGCAAAATGAGGGAGATGAAAAAATGACAGTCTAGAGTGAAAAATGTGCCTCTCAGCCAAGGGCGCCCATCTTTTTGGAGCTCCAAATGAATTTTTTTATTAAGAAACACCTAGGATGTTTGTCTCTAACTTGATCTAGCTTCATAAGGCATCTGTCAGAGGGTGAATATGAGTTGTTGAGTTGTCGTGATCAGGAGTCGAGCATAGGGTGCTAACCATGATCAGAAATGTCCATAAATGCCAAAAGCGCCCCTGGAGACCAAGGGCGCCCAAGGTTTTGATGCCTCGAATTTAGTTTATTTGATGGTTTCAAATATTCATCCTGTCTATATTGGTTCCAGCTTTTTGTTGCCTATCTCAGTCGGGTCAGATGACTTCTCAACAACCTGCAGCCAAAGGTTTTGTGGTTTTTAGCCAGTTTGGAAAATGGCTAACTCTGGGAGGAAAAGCGCCCCTAGAGGCTAGGGGCACCCATGTTTTTAAGCTGTCAAATGATGTTTTTACAAGAAGTGCTCTCTAGGAGCTCTTGTTCAAAATCTAGTCAGTCGCATTGAGCATGTTAGCTCATTCTGAAATTTTGTTGAACACCGGGAAACGCAAAGTGAAGTTACATCAAAATCACTGTGAAAATGATGGAAAATGCATTGAAAATTTTGTCTGAGGTCAAAAGCGCCTCTGAAGGCCAAGCATGCCCTAGATTTTGAAGCCTTAGATGGATGAATTAGGGTTTGACACCTCAAGGAGACTTTAGTCAAATTTGATCATGCTCTTCAACGAAACTGTTAGCCAGTTGATCCGACATGTCAATCAATCAGAATCAGTGATCAAACATGAGCTCCGATGAGGTTTTCAAATCCAAATTTTCGAGAAAATGACAGTTTGGAAAAGGATGCCTAAATTCAAAGGTTGACTTTTGAACTCAAGAGAAGTGGTGCGCATGAGAGGTGGTTTCAGTTAACTAAAAATAACTCTTCAGTTAACTGTTTTCAAGGTCAACTTCTTCTAAGCCTATTTTTGGCTTGTAACTGAGCGAGATAAGCTTGCATGCACTAGTTAAATGAACTGTTGAAGGTGGCACCCTAATTAGGGTATATTTTTTCTTTCAATTAACTGTTGTGAGAGCCAGTCAGAGGTTATGCGTGTATTTTGAAGGTCCAGTTAGAGTTCAAGCATATTTTCCAAGGTTGTGCATGCATTTGACACACTTTTGATGATAAATTCTTATTTATTATGCATATGGCGTCCATTATTTCTCATTCTAAGTTGATAAAACTTCAATCTGAAGGTGCTACAGGTGTCAGAATTCAGCAATCTTCATAGCTACAGATTCAAAAAATTTAGAGGAAGGATATTTCAAACTTCGTTTTTCGTTTGCATGCAGGTTTCACCAAATCCATTTCAAGCATAGGCGAATGTTTACAAAAGAAGAGAAAACAAACAAACAAAAAACTTCTATCTTTTGTCTTATTTTCCTCTATTCTCGTCTTAGGTATTCTTCGCATGTCAAAGAAAATGGCAAAATTTTCAGAAACAAAGCATCTAGGTTTCTATATTTCAGCATCAACGACAATACCCATGTCTTAGATTATTTTATGAAAATTGCCCAGTTGCCTCTATTCTAGAGCACTATGCTTTTTCCCAGAATTCTCTTTGCATGTGGGCTTAAAACATATTTATTCCAAAATCTATTGATCTAGGTCATCTAAGAATTCAGTTATGTATAAAACCCATGTTCCATATTTTCAGGGAAAACATTGCCCCAAGTGCCCTTAACTGCCAGTTCAAATCTCAGCTGAAAAACCTTTGCATGCGAGCCTAAAACTTATTTTTTTTCAAAAATGGAGGATCTGGGTCTTTTCAACTCACCAACGCCTATAATACCCATATGCTAGTTTTACTCGCGGAAGATTTTTCCGAGAACCCCCTACGGCCATTTAAGCTCTCAACCGAAAAGCTCTTGCATGCTAAGGCAAAAGGTGTTTTTTTTTTTAATTTCTGATGTTGTGGGTTTGCTTAGAATTATTTTCTCTACAAAACCCATGTCTCAGACTTTTTCATGAAAATTGCCCATTAATAGGCTATTTTTAGCTTTCCGAAAAACTTGTCAAAACATAGCCGTGTTTACAGTCAACAGGCAAGTTTTTCTGAATGCAGATCACTCAAACTGAATTCAAGACCTAATTGGTCTCAATTCATGATTTCATAAGAAAAGTTGACACTGTTTTGCATCGAGCGCATCCAGAGGGTTGATTCAGACAATTTGATAGGCGTAGTACTTCACTCAAAATCCGCATGGTTTAATACCTCGTATAGCTAATAGCCTTCCCAGGCCAGTTTAGAGGGTTGATACTATTGGAATTCTGTGTGTGCAGCGAGTTCTTGTGCATTTCTCACAAACAGAGTGTTTGCGGTCAAACTTTGTCGTTTCTTCATGCAACACTTTTCCATGAGAAGAATCGAGAAAAGTGTCAAAGGCATAAGGTTGTAGAAGAAACATAGGCCATCACTCCAGTTGCGGAGCCACAAGAGTTTTTCATTCAAATCCCATGCCACTATCTTCGTGAGAATGGCGCATATGCAAAGCTTGATGCGGTGCAGACTGAGTTTGAGAAATTGGTTCGTGATAACCTAGGTAGAGATCCCGAGGCGTCCAAGTTGGATGAGTTCTCAATGATGAGTGCCAATTTCAAAAAGGTGACTGCAGAAGTTAGATACAATCAGAAGGCGATCAAGCATGTAGAGAAGGAGTTGGACAGACAGTTCATCATCGTGTATGGCATCAGAGTGCCAAATGATGATACAATCAATGAATTCCTGAATGAGATGATAAATAAAGAGGGTTTGTAGTAGACGCCCAATTGGATCTTGCAGTTGTTTATGAGGATGAGTCAGAAGCAATAGTTAGCTCAATGTCATTTCTTGAGTTTTCCTTGTTGATATCAGGCATGCCTATCTCAATCTTGGAGATATCTTCACAGGAGGATGGACTTTTAGTTAGTTCCATTTGACTGATGTTAGTTATCAGTTAGCTTTTCTTTCAATAAGGACGTGCATGTTGCACATGTCTAATTAATCTTGTTTGTATCGATTAACTGATGGTAGCTTTCCAATTAACTGTATTGTTTCTTTCATTTAGACTTAGATGAATAAAATCTCGCATGATACGAGACTGTAGTTGACTCAAGGTGATTTTAGGGTTCCCTACACCTTTGATGTCTATAAATAAGAGCATTCAGCTCATTTGTAAATAACTTCTTGTGATAGAGAATTGATGCGATGTCAGCAACATGCCTATTCTCAAGATTGGTTCACCCTTGTAAATAGAAATTTTGCTTGTGATAGAGAATTGTTGCATTGTCGGCAACATGCCTATTCTCAAGATTGGTTCACCCTTGTAAATAGAACTTTTGCACGAGAGAGTAATATATGTTGTGTCACCTTACCTGTAATATTGCTTATTTTGTATATGTTCACAAGTATTTATTATGATAATGAATTGTTATGCCACTCAGGTTTCATGCAGTTATTATGGTGAATGTTTATCTTAGTTAAATGGGGTTGCTATTTTGATTGTTATTGTATGCATGTCTCATCTATGCAATACACTGTCCTAGTTGCTTGCCTTATGTTTTGTTTCTAATAAGCCTATTCAAATGAGAAAATTGTTGTGCCACCTTGCCCTCACGTTGTGAGTTTGTACTTAAAGCGTATCGTATATTTGTGTGTTAATAAACCTATTCAGCCAAGTAAATAGTTGTGACACCTTTCCTTCAGGTTGTGAAGTTGTACTCATTTTATCGTATGTTTGTTTGTTCTAATAAACTTCTTCCTAGCCAAGAAAATAGTTGTGCCACCTTACCTTCACGTTGTGAATTTGTACTTGAAGTTTATCGTGTAATCACATTCTTGCTTCGTTTCATCATGATTTGTTTTCTTGAGGAGATTGGATAGTTTAAAGCTTTAGTTTTTAGTTGTAGTTAAGACCTACGAAACCAAAGAAAACCCTTAGTTGCAACGTCCTTGGTTTCCTTAACCTTGTGCCTCTTCTAGCTGAGTCAAAAAAGATAGCTTTAGATTACTTTATTTTAGAAACGCATATCAGCAAAAGAGGGAGCTTCCCCTCCTAATCTGAAGAGAACTCATTATGTAGTGTGCATAGTTGTCCATACCAACTCGCACTTTAGAGGTGCTAATTGTTACGCCAACAGTTTTCTGGTGCCCACCATGGGGCACAAGGCAAGAAAACTTCAAGAAAAGCTAAACACTTTTATTTCACGGGAATGACACTCTAGCATCTGATTGCATGATCCACACAAAAGCAATGGATGATAGCAACAATGATGCTAGCAGGAGACATCCACCCCCATTACCTTGGGTTAATAACATTGGACCTTTGGCTTTTCATGTAAATCATGAGTTTACCTAAAGGGTCAAGGAAGCGCTTTCCTCGATTTCATGGCGATGGAACTCAACAACCGAAGGAACATTGTTCTTGTTCACAATGGCTTGTATCGTCTTGCACGTGGCACATGAATACATCACGGTGTGTCTCTTTGTTGAGACTCTTGCGGGAAATTTTTCCAAGTGGTTCAATCACCTAGCGCTAAGCAATATCAAAAGCTGGGCAAATATGAGGGAGAAGTTTTTGGTGAGATTCAAGCCCACTGAAGACAGTTACCTGTTGTTCGCCCAACCCACAAATTCAAAGATGGAGCACAATGAATGCATGAGGTATTTTGTAGAGATATTTAATCATCTTGTTACAAGAATTTCTTTTACACTCGATCCATCACCGAAGATAGCTTTCTTTCTCAAGACGACAAAAGCGACAGAGTTGAAGAGTGCACAAGAACACGCCATAAAGTTTAAGGAATATATGATCACTTCTAGCCTGATGAAGATAGATTCTATCAGATCTCAAGTTCAGCAATCGTACTAGCCAAAAAGAGACAATTTTCAACCGCAATTGCCAACATCTCCATCAAGACCAATGATTGAAGCTACGCACCATGCAGTATTTTATTGTTTTCATGACACAGATGCACATACCAGATCCACATGTCCGGAGAATCTAAGAATGATCCAAATCATGGGATACATTGAAGCTGCTCCCAGTTCTAGTTTTGTACCAACACCAAATTCGAACGTTGTTTCACCATAAATAGACAACTTTGATGGCAACTCCGTTGCAGGATACTTTGTTAAAGAACCCGTAAATCAAGAACAAGAGTAATACCGTCAATACGCTCCTCTTTTGTTCGCACGTGCTCAACACTTCAAGACACAGAAAGAAGAAGAAGAAAGGTGAAAATCAAATGAAAAGGGTAAAGAAGTGCTTCCCACTTCTAAACTCGGATCTTCACGGAAGAACACTATGCTAGTTGCTCAAGAGATGTCTTTAGCAAATTTTGACATTGTAGCTTCCATGATGAAGACCAAGGTACAAATCTCTCACCTGGAATATCTTTAGGATCATCCAAAAAAACTAGATCAAATTTTGAAGGTCGTAAAGAAGCAGGCCACGCTCAATTCATATGTTCCAACAAAAGTAGAGCCTGAAACGGGTCATGGTAATTGTGTGACTCTACCAGAAATAGAAATTGAAGACCAAAACATTGCTTGTTCTGAAGAGAGACTGACAGAGGATACAAAGTCATGGATAATATAATTTGATGGAGATTGTTTAAATAAAATTTCAAAAGAAGGTGAATTAATCTACTCTTGTTTGACATTCTATCAAGTCTATGGTTAACCCTATTTTTAAGCCTATTTTAGCTTAATAGATTTTCCAACCTTCCTTTCCATGTAATGGTCCAAACTTCAATATTAGAAGTTTATAAATCATTCAAGATTTGGTTTACCATTTTTGCCTATTTGGGCTATAATAATATATTGTACATTGATTCAAATGAATGTCTCATAGTATGATAATGGTTTACACAACCCTATCATTATTTACTCACTCAAAACTGAAATAACCTTCATAGGAATACTAAGCAAATACTTCTCACAATATATTATTTAGGATTGAAATCTTATAATTCAAGTTTCCAAATAGCGTTGGTTACTTTGATGAGTCTGTCCACTAGAACATTATGTCAATTTTATCAACATATACATATTGACCTATCTTGTGTTCTACCTCTTTCCCTCTAGAATCTCAAGAGAGTATACATGTCTTTGCCGATGATGAATTCCTATCTTCATTTCTTGGCATACTAGACAATATCTTGCCACATTCTATGCAACCTCTTATTCTATCTTTTCCCGAGTTATAATGGTTTCTCATCTGACAATTCCCTATGCCATTCCAATGGCCTAACTCTGACATTAATTTCCTTGTTTCATTATTGAATCTTCCAAAATTTTGGGTACATAGGTTCTTTTATATCCAATAATAGTCTATTCTTTGACTAAGTGAAAACCTATTTTACGATCTCACGCCTCCTTTAATTCCCAAATAATAATGGTTAGGAGTGTTACACGGATAAATATCCTTTATTTTAGGACATCCAAAACTTGCATCCTCGGATTATTTTTAAAGATATAATCCATCTTTCAACTCAATCTAATTTTCTTGATAAAAATTGGTACTAATTTTGAGTATTAATCCTCATTCAATCTTGTTGTTCCTTAGAAGATATAAAATTTAGTTGCATATCTAATTACCAAGCATGAATGTTTCTTGTTAGCTCCATGAATTCACTTAATCATATAGGAGAGTCCCAACTTTGGTATATCCTTTTTGAGCATAAGTATCAACCCCGGTGTTCTACTTAGTAAAATTTCCAACATTTCACACTAAGTGAAAATTCTTTGATGTCATGACATATCAATAGATGCTTCCCTTTGAGAGTGTATCCCTTTTAATATAAGAGCCAATCAAATAGATTCTAGTCAATAATATGACTTCCTTTCAAGAGTGTAAAGTAACTAACCAAGTAGCTACTTCAACTCACTAGGTATCCTACCTATTTTTCCATTCATATAGAATTTCACAAGCTCAAGTGATTTACTCATTCACATGGGAAAATCTAAATCTCAATATTACCTTCCAATTCTCAGGATAATGTCATCAATCGATGACTAGTTCGATGTTATAGGTTTCTCTACCCCTATATGTTCCAATCAAGACCAAATATACAACTCAGCCAAATAAGTTATTCCCAACTTATAGGTGTTAATGAGTAGTCTAGTACATAACCCAACTCAATAGGTTAAATATTAACCTAAGGTCTCTCTTTTTATTCGAATGAACTTCTCATCCCAATTAGGTTATTCTAAACCTATGGTTTCATTCAAGTATAGAACGTCACATCCTACCTTTTCCTTCACTCCATCACTATGTCTTTATAGATAAACCTTATCATCTTCAGGCCACTCAAATATAGTGCCAAGTCACTTCACGACATGGATATATTTCATAATATGTAGTATTACTACCTATGTATAGAAATTACATCATTATCTAATTCTCCCATAAAAGGTATATATGAGTGTAGAGACACTTTCTTCCAATTCATGAGTAACCTAGATCTTCATTTCCCAATCCTATAGACAACAATCTTTCCCTATCATGATCAAATTATCTACCTATATTTTTACAAGGATTCAATGATAATATAATTTGATC
Source organism: Sequoiadendron giganteum (assembly GCA_007115665.2). Lineage (NCBI taxonomy): Eukaryota > Viridiplantae > Streptophyta > Pinopsida > Cupressales > Cupressaceae > Sequoiadendron > Sequoiadendron giganteum. Next base: position 633,835,762 of record CM021104.1, read on the forward strand.
TAGCAATAAGATAAATATAAGGTATGGGATGATAATAGGTCATAATCTTTGACCTTTCCATTTATCTTTCTCTAAAAATCCCAATACCTTTTTCCTTGTGGTCATAAAATGTATGACTTAATTATCATCATGACTTGCGAAGAAGTCATTAGTTCTTCCAAGTTGAAAACATATCTATGTTTTTCATTGGGTGGGGTACCTAACTCGAGTCAATCCACTCTCTTCCTTCCACCCTTAGTGTTTTCACAACTTTCGATCTTCTCAAAGTTGAAATCCTAACAATACTTGCTTCTTTGAAAGGATTTTTCATTCCTTTTTGTTGTCTTTTTATTGCCTTTTCTTGCCTCAATGGTATACTTTGAATATACTTTTCCTAAAGTTAGATTCATCATTGATTTCTAATCTTGTAGATTCAATATTTGGATCATGCAATAGGAGATCTAATGAATAATCAACAACTTAGAAGTTAAGAGGCAAGCTAATATTCCCATTTTATTTCCAATATCCTTTTTTGTGGAGGAATATCCATGCTCACAAGCCTCTTTTGTTGATGTTATTTTCATCTTAGAATGTTGTTTTCCTTGCAACTTCTATTGTTTTGACACATAGTGCCATATTGTATTACCTTTCCTTTTGGAACCTCTAAACGAATGTTGATTTTCACAGACATGTTGGTAAGTTCAGCTTATACTCCAGCCAATCTATGTACTATCCAAACCTTTGGTCAAGACAACCTGGTTTATTTTTACAGGTTTCTTTCCTACAATTACCTTTTCTAGTGACTTTATTCCAATGCTTGGAATCCTATTCTCTCATAAAATTTAGAGATACCAAAGTTTTTTTGGTCTTGTTCTCTCATCTTAATCAGAACCCCAATAATCTTATTGATTTTGATTGGTGGAACCATGTCCAATTTATTGATTACTTCCTTCTGACCATTCTGGTCTTTTCTATTTTCCTAGGTTCTAACTCTTTTCTTGCAAGATCCTATCCTTATACAAGAATTAGATTTATGTCAAGAGTTCTCCAACCTTGTGGATACCTCTTAGTTGACTCTCTCCTTCGATCTAATTTATGTTGACATTGCATACATATAGATTCATAGTGTTTTCACTAAATCCAAGAATTCTTGACTCTTTAAAACTATATAGATATTTTGAAAAAAGTTAGAATATGATGCAAATGGAAAAGATGATACCCCTAAGGCATAAGTCCTACTGTCATCCATCCTTAGGATGTTGATTTCTTCAAACCAGACGATCAAGTTCCAAACTCAATTTTTGTAATGCCGTAGGTGATCTTTTCTGACCTGAAAATATCCTTTGAACAACTCATCAATCAACTCTACATCACCTTTAACACATAGGAGTTTGATTCCCATGTATTTGGAATCTTTGTGGCCTTGCAAAAGCACCTCTTTCTCAACTTCAGTGAATTCCAATTGCATGGATGGGTGCAACTGTCCTTTAGGGGAGTAATAGATCGAAGAGATCAATGAAACTTTGTTGATACAAAGCTTAAAGTATGAAGCAGTGTCAGAATTTGACAGGTGTTCAAGAGAAATTTTATGCTCAAGATGGACAAGTAATCAAGAACAAGTACTTTATGGTAAGGAAAATGGATGTGTAAGTGAAAGACAAACTCGATTTATGAGTTTTCTAAAAGTGTAAATATCAAAGGGGAAGGATGGGACCCATAGTGTACTGTACAATGCACTGGCATTCCTTATCTATTTGGATTATACTAAGGATAAATTCATGGGACAATGATTTCCGATCATTATGTCTTAGGTGTGTAATGTCGTAAAATTGCACACTTTGCAATTTCACATACATTCTTGTATCTACTTTAGTGTCCACTCTCTTAGCATCTTATGTAGGCTCATTTTAGCCCCTGCATCAACCATTTTCCCCTCTCAGGATGCTCAAGGACCCCTTTTTCAGTAGCTATCCTCGCGCATTAGTTTTGCGTTAAATCTTGGGCTTTTCTTTCTCGTGTTTTTTTGTAGTGTGATGTGTTTGGACACTAATGTGTCATGTAGACATTTGCATGTCGCGCTAGCATCTTGTGACATTTCAACTTACAAATTACCGGTTCTGAGCATGTTTTCCACTTGTCACCTCGTTTTGTCAGTGGTAACGGCTCGAGTCACCCTGTAACTGCCCAAAAAGATTATTTTTGCTTCTCTTCTCCCTTTTAATGCTATATTTTCAATTCCATTGCTTCTTCCAAGTTCTTCTAGCTTCTTCTGCCTCTAGCTTCTTTCTAGCCTTGGCTCTTGGATTTCTCTCTTGTTATAGCAGCACTCTCAAGCCATTACAACATCCTCTACAACACTCTTGGTTCTTGCAGCTCTCTTTGTTTCCCTCCTTGGCTTACTAAGCCTTTCATGTGATATCTACCTTGTGTCTTGCACCTTTGAGAATCTTGGGATTTTTCACATCCCCTATCCCTTCCATCTACATAATGTGATTTGGGTTCTCCTCCTCTAGTGGGGATTGCTTTTATCACATCTTTTGTGATATGGGTTCTCCTCCTTGAGCGAGGTTTGATTTTGTCACTCATACTTGGTGGTGCAGATTCTACTCCTAAAGCGGGTTTTGCTTTCACCACATGCTTTATCCATTTCGATTACACTATCTCTTCCTATCTGGTTGTCCATGGAGGTGGGAACACCAAAATGGGGGGTTTGACTAAGGAAAACCCCTATATAGCCCCAACAATTTCTCTAGATATTACGCATACATTTTTTTAAGACATTCACGTGCTGGAGGCTTCATCACTTACATGGTTGTGAGCATTTCCTTTCTATCTCTTACTCTCTTTATCATTTCTATTTCACTTTATTATAGCTTTATCACATTTTTTTTATTTTCCAATACTTTTGAAGTTCTCAGTAATTAGAGTAGTAGTCACTAAGTTGTTTTCTATGATAAACTTGTTTTTTGGTCCATACAAGATGCCAATGCACCTCGGAGACACCAATGTGCCATGCTATCATCTTTATTCCACACTGATGTCCTTTGGTCGAGAGCTTGTCAATTTGTCCAAAATCTTCATGACCTACTCTTTCTGATTCTAGAACTTATGCATTGTTCCTTGAGGTAGTTAGGGCACTTCACCTCGTGAGGCTCTCTGAATGAAGAGAACTTGTGAGTAGTGAATCCCCCTTCTCTATATTTTTGTGAACCCGACATGAAGAGGTACTTTCTTTCAAAAACTAGGAATTTATTTACCCCTACTTGGTGGGGTCATAACTTTTGACTCGGTGCTCAGAATTCAGAATTGTTTACACCGTTGGAAAGGTCTCCAAGAGAACTAGTTCAATCCCTAAAATAAAATGTTTTTGAATGTTAAATTTTAGGGACCGACTCAAGTTCTGACCTCAAATTCCACCTTGAAGACCTCCGAAAATGCAAATTACTAGAACTTAGAAATACCAAAAAAAAATTGAAAATCTAGATTTCTAATTTTTCTCAGTTCTATCACCCCAAAATGAATTTAATATCTTCTTTTATTAACTCAGTATCTAATTATGTTCCATTTCATGCATGTGATGGTGAATTGGCTTTACCCATGTCACTTGGTGTCTTTGATCCTTCTCATGAAAGTCCTCTTGCTTCGAAGGATATTTTGTTACAAGAAGATGAGATCATTGATACCTTTCTTAATATTATTCTACCTTCTCTTCATTCCAATGGACTCTCTTCTAGAGACATTGCATTTTTGAATGAGGAATATCCTCTCCATTTTGATGCACTCTCTTCTAGAGATGATGCATTAGTGAATGATGAACCTCCTTCCACATTTGATCCTCCTTGGATCAATGTTGAGAACACTTCTTCAAATAATTATCCTACTAGTGGTGATGAGTCTGTAAATGTAATCTATGTCTATGTTGCCCCTCAAAGGCCTAAGAGATCAGTCATTTACCTAACTCCAGCTAGTCCTTCTCCTAAAAAGGTTTATTCTATTAATGGTGTTCCAGTTGATAATGATTCCCCCAATCTTTCCATGGCTCTCTCTTACAAAGCGGTAGCCCATACAAGTATGAGAATAGAATGAATGAACAATTAAGCTTTCTTCAAGCTCCTAAACCTACAACTGAAGCACCTAGTGATTACGATCTTGTCAAGAAACTTCGAGTTACTCCAACTAAGATTTCATTGTGGGACTTGCTTTAGTCTGCAATTTCACATACATTCTTGTATCTTCTTTAGTGTCCACTCCCTTAGCATCTTGTGTAGGCTCATTTTAGCCCCTGCATCAACTTTTTTCCCTTTTTAGGATGCTCAAGGTCCCCTTTTTCAACAACCACCCTCACACGTCACCTTTGCATTAAACCTTGGGATTTTCCTACTCGTGTTTCTTTTGTAGCGTGATGTGTTTGGACACTAGCGCATCGCGCGAACGTCTCCGCGCTAGCGTCTTGCGACATCTCAATATTCAAATGGCTACCTCTGAGAATGTTTGCCACTTGTTACCTCATTTTGTCAGTGGTAACGGCTCGGGTCACCCTATAACCACCTGAGAAGCTTCTTTTTGCTTCTCTTCTCCCTTTTAATGTTATCTTTTGAATTCCATTGCTTCTTCCAAGTTCTTATAGCTTCTTATGCCCCTAGCTTCTTTCTATCCTTGGATCATGTATTTCTCTCTTGATATAGCAACACTCTCAAGCCATTACAACATCCTCTACAACACTCTTGGTTCTTGCAGCTCTCTTTGTTTCCCTCCTTGGATTTCTAAGCCTTTCATGTGATATCTACCTTGTGTCTTGCACCTTTGAGCATCTTGGGATTTTTCACATCCCCTATCCATTGCATCTACATATTCTGATACAGGTTCTCCTCCTCGAGTGGGGATTTCTTTTATCACATCTTTTGTGATACAGGTTCTCCTCCTTGAACAGGGATTTCTTTTGTCACTCATACTTGGTGGTGCGGGTTCTACTCCTGAAGTGGGTTTTGATTTCACCACATGCTTTATCCATTTCGGTTACACTCTCTCTTCCTATTTGGTTGTCTGTGGAGGTGGGAACACCAAAATAGGGGGCTTGACTAAGGAAAACCCCTATATAGCCCCAACAATTTATCTAAACCTTATGTATGCAGGTTTTGAAGACATTGTGTACTAGAGGCTTCATCACTTGCCCGGTTGTGAGCATTTCCTTTCTATCTCTTATTCTCTTTATCATTTCTATTTCACTTTATTTCAACTTTATCACATTTTGTTATTTTCCAATACTTTTGAAGTTCTTAGTAATTAGAGTAGAAGTAGTCACTAAATTATTTTCCTATCATAAACTTGATTTTTGGTCCGTACAAGTCATAGCACGCCTCGAGGATGCTAGCGCACCGCATTGTTATCTTTATTTTGTGCTGACATCCTTTGGCCGAGAGCTTGTCAATTTGTCCAGAGAGTCTTTGTGACCCACTCTTTCTAATTTTAGAACTATTGCATTGTTCCTTGAGGTAGTTTAGGGAAGTTCACCCTTTGAGGCTCTCTAAATGAAGAGAACTCGTGAGTAGCGAATCCCCCTTCTCTACAAGGTGTCATGTATAGAAACTATTGTTTCTAGGATGTGTATATATGATAATGTAATAAATCTCTTTGGGAGAGTAAGTGTGTGTGAGGCATACAAGATTTCCCTACGCAATAGTGAGGGCACTCGAAGCAAGGTCCAAGGAGGACAAGGTTGCTACATAGGATGAATGTTTTATAAATGTTACATATTTTGAGAATGCTAAGTAAAACCTTATTGACTTTATATATGTGTTAAATTGTTATAGATCATCGGGGACGATGATTCACAAGGGGGGGAGTATGTTACACCCCAATTATGTAATTACTATTTACTATTACTAGGGTAAAATGTTAATGTAATGTGAGTTTTGGAGGTGAATAAATTATGCTCATACCATGTTAACAATGTGAATGTTATCTCATTTGATGTTATCTCAGTTGATTTTATTTCATGGGGAAATGTTGCATATATGTGAATAGATGGTTATTGAATTACTATTCTAACTTTGGAGATGTTTATGTATACTACATATGTTGTGAATAACTGACTTCCATAGGCATGTGTTAATGGTTGCAGGTAAATGCTCATTCTTCCAAGAAGAGGGGAAGTATCACTTGGGAGAAGATCTTGGTCAGGTAACTGGTAATGTAAACTATTTGATCATACACACACCACAGGAGTTTGGATGAGTCTAGACATAGAAATGGGAAGTTGGTAAGTCAACCCTAGTTTGAAATATCTACATTAGTAAGGGTCTTGTTTATTAATCGAGTGTATTATTGGGTGTCATTTATCTGTTTGAGATTTTGATACCTTCCTTATTTTATTGTGCTTGACTATGTGAGTGAATGAGTATTGATATGCATGCATATATTCATATATATGCATATGTCAACATACGCATATGATGGATATAATGGGATGTCCATACGAGTATAATGACATATGTATAAAATATGCATATATGTATATAAATGTTTGTTATGATGTTTTGTGTTTGTGAGCTTTTCGTTAGTGCATATCTACGTCAAAAGTATGTATGTATATGAATATATACATATATTGATTCATGTGTGAGCATAATCATATGCATGTATGTGTAAGTAGGAATACTTACAAACATACTCACTTGAGGGATCAATTACATATATGCGAGTATATAAATATATATAACGAATGTGTGTATCGACAAGAATAGGAATATATACATGTGTATGTGCTTGACAGTCCAATCGAACATATATTTATATATAATTTATATACATAAATATATGTATACGCAAGTATACATAAGCATAGAGGAGTATGTATATATTTATATATATATATATATATATATATATATATATATATTTGATGATATATATAATAATACTATCTTGCCTATATATGCAAAAGTATATATATGTGTCAACATTATTAATGTTCTTTTGTGTATATATATGGAAATATATATATACACGTAAGCTGATGCTTATATAGAGGTGTGTATATATATATTTATATATATGTATAATATGTATTATGCATATATATATTTCTAAATGATTGTCTTATATATTTGTTATGAGAATAATTTTAAAAATAGGTTCAAGATAGTATGAAATGTTTTGTTAGACATCGACCAAATCCTTTTGAAGCAAACAAATGGAATTATCTTGAGACAACATGATAGAGTGTATCCATGACAAATATTGGAAAGTAAAAGATATTATAAAGCCAAAGACAACACATAAACAATAAAAGGTTGTGCATAATTATAACATGTTGAGTTAAAGGCTAAGCGGCACCATTCTTGGGAGAGTGATGAACATATAAGAGAGAATAGGGCACAGCCTTGACCAACACAATAAATGCTATAATATTCAATAGAGACTATGTTAAAGGAGGCCGATAATAGTCATCAATTACTATGATTTTGAAAGTCGATTTGGAAATGCTTATGGTTGTTAATTATAAATTGATTATCTTTCAGATGACACGCGGTTTATGACATTGCATTTCATTTGATATATCTATCTACGGTTAGCTTGACTTGGTTGACGTTGTGATAAAGAGCAACTTTGACTTTGTATAAACGCCTTTAAATTTTTAATCAATTCATTCCTTAAATTCATCGATATGTGCTAAGTGTTAAAAAATTACTATTGATTATTTCTCTCCATCAGAAACCGCACCAACTTGATAATAGATTAGAGGCTTTGGTGCCACCTCTTGAAATGTGTTTTTTAATGTCTTTGTTGGAGTATAATTTGAATTCTCCATGTGCATTTTGAATTAGTCTTTGGATTGTTGTTAAGGAATCAAGTCGATCTATAAGAGGTTTTGTTGAGTCTGATTTTATTTGATCCCCACCTTATTGTTGAGTTTCATGTGATGCTTTGCATGGAGCTTGTTGTCCATTTACATGCCTAAAATTTTGACTTTGAGGTTGCTTGGTTGCTCTATAAATAGTTGAACCATTTCATTTAAGAGGGACACATTTTTTTCAAGAGATTACACATCTTTTGTAATTCATAATTCTGTATTTTCCAAGGCATACTTTGCTTTGCATTGAGAGAGTAATAGGAAGTAAGTTCATATAGTTTTGAGAAGATTATATTTTGAGAGGAGTAAGATATCAACTTGTGAGGGAGAGTTATAATGTCATTCTTGAGGAGTTGTTTATCAATATTTTTATTGCGGAAAAGGTTGCATTGTTGTCTCTAGTTTGGATAAGCGATAACAGGCATGAGGACCTCTTTTTCTTTTATTATTTTAATTTTGAAAGATGTGTCTTGTATGCATGGTTGAGAGGACTTTCCAGTGTATGCATTAGAGAATTTAGATTATTTTTGAAAAGGAAGTTGAAGCTTTTATGTTTTTTTCTTAATGTGTTTTTAAGTACTCCATGATAGGAGAGATTTCTTGACATAGGTATTTAATTATACTAGATATATGTTGACAACATAGGTATTTAATTATACTAGATATGTTTGAACATGGGTTTCTCATAGATAGTTATTTGATTATAGATAATTAGTTGGTTACTTAAGGGTTGAGAGGTTTAGTGAAACCTAATGGGTTAGAGTTGCTTCTTGATTAGCGTCAATACACACTTAAGTACAAAGATATCATAATGAAAAGAGTAGGCTCATAGTGTAAACCCTTTTAGTCAAAGAGGTGATACTCTCGAATGGAATCATATTTTTGAGACCATGCAATGTGTTTGTATTTACTCCATAGTATGATATGGGTGTTTATCATATATATTAGATGCTAGGTATGATTAAGCATGAAAGACACATATGGTACACTTAGCTAAGTTATTGATTTAACTAGGAAAGCTTGTGTTTACTCCTAGGATAGATAATCCAGTATGGGATGGATTTTGTGTACTTAATTGTAAGTAGGGTTATTCTAAGTATGTGAGTTATCTCTAGGATGATGGACTATCCATTGAAGGAAATACCTAGCTTGTGTACTTACTAGTTAAGTAGGTTTATTCCAATTAGATTAATATGGTTGTAGGTTATCTGGGATGATGGATTATCCATTGAAGGAAATACCTATGTGTAGCTTAAGATAGCCTTAAGTCAAATTGTCCCTGAGTAGTGTATGTGATAGATGACTCTCAGTAAGAATATTGAATGTAACTCTACGATCAAATTCATGTAATGTTTGAGACTCCACTCCAGATTGTGTGACTATCGAGACTAACACTATCAGTTCACCATGATCCAGTATTACATGCTAGACAGAGATTATGGGATTACAAGTTCTAGTTATGTAGGACACAACACTATGCTCAATTGGTTGTCGTTATCAGTTACTCTACAAATCTCTTCGTCGAAGGGAAGGGCCATCTATCGAATTATAGATGTGCAGGGGACCGCATTATGAGTCCATGGTTGGTGGAAAAGCACCTGAGTGATGCTTCTCCTCCATACCAAGCAACAGAAGAACCAAGATTTGAAAGGAAGTATCATGGACCATCTTACAACTATTTATTCTAAAGCTCATTGGAGTTATGCATGTAAATGTATGTATTCTTGTATTATTGTAACTTGTGAAATTATAGTAATGAAATGGAATCTTTATTGTTATATGATATGGCATATTATTCGTATATTCTCAATAAACGAAAGAAAAAAATTGTTGCAATGACTTGTTACCTAATTTATTTACTCGCAAGGTGTAAATTTTAGAAATTTTAATGCATTGAAGGGTTGGCATGTTACAACCTTGGAATGAAAATCTGCAATCAGCATAAGTGGCCTCAATGGATGTGAATCTTGATCTTGAAACTTGTCTTAAAATAATGCATTTGAATGCTTGAATAGATCTTGAACTCTACATTGCCATATTACCTCAAACATCATGCATGATGCAAGAAAGCTTTGACATGATAATGGAAAATTGATTGCTGCAATAATCTTCGATAAATATGCTCTTGAATGCCTTGAAATGCAATTGATAATGCTCACTTTAATTCTCTTAGCTTTCTTGAAATCTTGTAGGTGCTCATAAAAAATTTCTAGGTGAAACATAGTAAAAATGAGCTTATATTTATACATATGTTAACATTAATTCCTAAAATTTAAATATCGCTAACTGACATCTAAATATGGATTTGAAATCATTAAAATAATTCCAAAAACATAGTTTATATTTAGGTCCTAAGCCTAAGTGAGGACCCATTCGCCAGAGGTCACTTATCTAGGACATACATTATTCAAGGATAAGTGTTATGTTTAGGCATTAATGAATGTTGGGTTTCCTCTTTGGAAATCACAATTAATTACGCTTTGATTTAAATTAAAGGGGCCAATTAAGGCATAATTAACCTCAATTAACTAATGAATCCCTAGATTAGTGTAAAGGTACACTTTACAACACCACAATAAGGCACAATTAAGTCCATTTTAATTAATAAGGTCTTAAACTTAATGTGAATATGTAAAATACATATTACAACACTACATTAACGCATAATTAAGTTCATTTTATTTAATATTATTTCCCAAATTAAGTTTGAAAAAGGGATACTTTTTCCTACATTACACGAAGTAGTACTTTAAACTATCGACCATTCTCTTGTAGGGTGTGAGATTTTCATCCTTTGTGTCATAATCATCATTAACTTGATAGATAACCAATAGGGAGTCATTGTAGACTTGAAGGTTCTTGATTTTCCATTTGATATCCATTCAGAGTCCCATTGGCAATGCTTCATATTTAGCCATGTTATTGGTGCACATAAATGTTATTATTTATGACTTAGGTATTGAGTCCCCTTCTGGTGTGATGAAAAGGATACCCACTCTTGAACCATGTTTTGTGTAAGATTCGTCAAAGTATAGCTTCCATGTTGTAGAGGTCTCTATTTTGAAGATGGAATCCTCAGAGATATTAATGGTGATCTATTTATGTTGGTTCATTTGTGAGTTGATCACCTATCACTTATCCTTTCATTACCTTACAATCAGCATATTCTATGTCAAATTCACTCAAGATCATGACCCACTCTACTAATCGACCTATTAATGTTGCTTTGTTGAGTAGGTATTTCAAGGGATCTATCTTTGCAACCAATTTTTTCAATGATTCAACATGTAGTGTTGAATCTTTTGAGTGGAAAAGATAACTACAAGGCATGCTCATTCAATAGGATTGTAATTAAGTTCATACCCCAAAAGCGTGCGACTGATATAATATATAGCATGTTCTTTTCCATCATTATCATTTTACGCTAACAAGGCTCCCAATGTTAATGAAGTCACTGATATGTATATTATTAGGCATCTACCATTGATAGGAGACATGAGAATCAAAGGTGATAACAAATATTCCTTGGTTTTTTGGAACACTTCTTGACAGCAACTAGTCCATATGAATGGAACTCCCTTATGAAGAAAATTTTGAAATGGTCGGCATTTATCTAATAATTGAGATATGAACCTTCGAATAGATTGTAACCTTCCTTGTAGGGTACATAACTGACTTATGTTTATTATTGGAGGCATATCTATTATGGATTTTACTTTTGTGGGATCAACCTTGATATCTTTGCGAGAGACAACGTATCCTAATAATTTTTTGGATTGCACCCCAAAGACACACTTTTTTAGATTTGATCTAACTTTGTATTCTTCTAACCATTTGAAAATCTTATCCAATACTACCAAATGATTGTTCCTTGATAAATATTTTTCTAGAAAGGCGTCAACATAGTCCTTTATGAATGTATGCATGTATTCATGAATAATTATGGTCATAGATCTTTGATATGTTGCTCTAGCATTCTTAAGACCAAATGGTTGATGTTCCAACAATAGGTACCCCAAGCACAAGTGAAAGTTGTTTCATGTTGACCTTTAGGGTCAATTCTGATTTGATTATATCCTAAAAATCATTCATAAGTGATAGCATTTCATATCCCATTGTCAAGTCTACTATGATGTCAATGTTGGGTAACGGAAAATCATCTTTAGGAAAAGTTTTTTTAAGTCCTTGAAGTCTATGCAAACTTTGATTCCACCAGTTGGTTTCATTATGAGCACAAGGTTTGATATTCATTTTGCATCTATTCAATCGGACGGATGAAACTGAGGTCAAGCAACTTCTTTAATTCTGGCATATGACCAAGCAAATTTTATTTATCTCTCTGAAAATAAAGTGGTAAATTGTGTTTTTTCTATGACTATCAAGGTCGATGCTACAAAATGAATGATTCTAGGATTATCATCTATACCCAGATTGAACTCTTCTTATTTTTCTACAAGCAATGGTGATCTCTCTTGTTTTATGGGGAGCATTTCCAATCCTCCATCCTTGGGTGAATTAGGGATTTTTTCACCCTCGAGCATGTCATTTATTTTTACCTTTTCTTGGTGTAAAGGTGTCTTTCGATTTTCACCTAGAGACCTATTCTTTTTAATTTTTTCACTTTTACAACTAGAGGGTGGCATAGACTCCCCAAAGTATGGTTTGTTGTCAATATCTATGATAAATCCAACCTTATGATCCCCACTTGGTATTCCTTATCGAAGTCCCATGAACTCAACTATTGCTTTGTCATTCTCAAATATGTCCAAACTCGAAGGTCCTTGTTGATCCCAATCTATTAGTTGTCGGTGGATGAGGGGTAATTCATCATCGATATCATTATAGCTCAAGGAATAAGCGTATATGGTAAAAATGAAGGTATCATCAAGATCCCAAAAGGTTTAAATCCAAGAATGACTACTTATAGGTTTGGTTTGGGATGAGGATAAATCAAGTCTCGAAAGGTTTCGACTAGGACATAATCACTAGAGGTGCAAGATTCCCATTCCAACTCATTGGAATATTTTTTGGTATGATATTTCTTAGATGTCTCAATTTCATTAGAAGCGTTAAATTTTTCACCCAAATATAACTTAGTACGAGGAGGACTCACGTTTGGTGGTACATAACCTAACCCTATGTTCTTAGGCAACTTTGAGGGTAACAAGGGTTGTATCATTCCATGTTCAAACCAGGACCACTATGTCCATCATAACCCTATTGTTTCATGATCTTGAATCCTTTTGAATATTGCTCTACTGGTATTTGCATGGGCTTGGTTTCTTCTTCATCCTTATAGATCCATGTAGAAATATCCTCACCTATAGTCTCGTTGCTTAGTTCACCCCACTTAGTGAATGTGGTAGGAGGATTGAAAATGATAATCTTAGGTTCCTTCTTGATAGGATGAGGCTTCCCCTAAGACTTTAGTGAGGTGGGAAACTTCCCAATGCAAAATAAGCTCTCAATGTTGTATTCACCACATCCCATGTCATGGATATGGATATTAGGTTTGGAAGGTGTGGTGGATGGAAATCACGATTTTTTGATTGAAGAGGGGTCAATATAATGTGATGAGGTGAAGGAATAAGCTTCTTGATTGATAGGAACTTGATTCTCAATGGTCCCTTTCAAATTGCTACAATATTGGAAGGGGTCAAGATCACCTGATATAGTGATTTCAATGTTGTTATATGGAAACTTAAGGCATTGATGGTATGTGGAAGGAATGACCCTCATGGCATGAAACCATGGGTGAAAAAGGAGAAGGTTGTATGGTAGATATAGATCCAAGACTTGGAATATCGTGTTTTGAATAGAAAGCCCAACCCTCATGAGAAGTGTGATTATACCTTTGGATGAACGCTCAACATCGTCATGGGCCTTGATAATTATTTTCTTAGACGTATCTATACAATCTTTACAGAATCCCAATGTTATGACCAATTTTAAGGTGCATATATTTAGACCCTCTCCACCATCTACCAAGACTAGTCTAATTTTGTGTTTATTAACGTATGCCTCAAGTTGTAATGGGTCATTATGATTTGGTCATTGTGTAGGAAAATCTTGCTCAAAAAATGTGGCATGATGGGTTGTAGCTAATTAATGTTTAGGCCAGTGGGAATAGCTTTTTCTTGTAAAGCTTTGTCCAAAATAGCTTTATGCTCAGGGGATATGTGAAGCAACTCAATAATGGATATTTTTCCTGGAGTCTTTCCTATATGGTATAAAAGGTGTTATTGACTCTTTCGTTATGGATTTGAAGTGGCCCCTTTCAAGGTCGCTTTAGTTGTTTGAGTGGTGGCAACACATTATGGACTTTTATTGATGGTAATGGTAGAGACCTTATCATCAAAGGCTCAAATTTTATTAACGATATACTGATGAGACATTAGTGTAATTGGCATTTGTGTTTGGATTATTCCTTGAACTAGAGGATTTTCCCTTTCCATGGTCTTGTAGGGGATTATTGAAAATATTATGGTCACCATTTATCTTTCCTTGTGAATTGTCAACTGATATGTCACCTTGTTCAACAAGGTCTTGGATAAGGTTCTTAAGCATCCAACATGACAATGTTTTATGTCCCTTGGTGCAATGGTATTCACAAAAGTTATTGTCATTCTACCAAGTTGGTTTAAATATTGTTGGTTCATAAGGTTTAACCTCTGATAGTTGAATGACATTTGATTGCAATAGTTTCTTCAAGACTGATTCAATGGGTTCCCCTAAGGGTGTGTATGTTCATTTAGACATGTTTACTCATGGAGGACCTCTACATTGTTAGTTGTTTTGGACTAAATTTATGGTTTGGTCTTGGCTTGTTGTTCGAGTGTTTTGTGTGGAAGGAACTTTGAGGTGAATGGTGGGGTGAACCTTGTTAACCATTTTAGCATCAACTACCCCATCATTGGAGGAATTTTTATTTCTACACCAAAATTTGACTTTGTCATTGGGATTCTTTTGGTTTTCTTTGAAGATCTTAACCAATCCTTTTGCAACAAGATCTTTCTCAATGGATACTCCCTTTTCAATGACATCCTCAAATGTGTTGCAATAATATATTTGAAGTTGAATCATCAATTTTGTGTTGTGGTTTCCTACAAAGATGGGGACCAATTGTTTTTCTAGTATGTGGCAAGGACATTTACTAGACATACTTTTTCATCTTTGAAAGAACAATGTAAGTGATTCCCCTTCCTTTTGTTTGGATGTGCATAGTTTTGCAAGGGTCATATCACTTTTTTGAATGTTACAGGAAAATTGTGCGATGAATTTTTCAGCTAATTCATTCCATGTTCGAATCCCAAGAGGAAGGTGTGTGAACCACTCTAGAGTCTACCTCGAAAGGCTACATGTGAATAATCTCATTAAGTATGTAGGCTCAAAATCAATTTTCATACAAGCAATGTTAAAATCTCTCACATTTTCTACTAGATATCCTTTTCCCTTGTACTTGTTGAAGTTTTCCATATTAAAGTGTGGAGGAAAAGGTGGCATATATATGCTTCTATCATTCCTCCATTGAGTATGTTTTCTTTGTTGTGCTCAATCACATGTTTTCCATTTGTTATTGCATCGCTTGCATTTGTTGCATAAAAGTTTCCATAAGTGATGGTGGTATGTTTGGTTGACTTTACATGAGAAGTTTGGCATTTTTATTAAGCATATTGAGGTAATTGTGTGATAATGGGTTTTGGTTTTGGAAGTTGGATGTTGGATGTAAATGTTGAGTTTGGGATGATGTTTGCTTGAGAAGGATTTTGATTGCCTTATTGTAAGTGAGATGTAAACATGGTGTTGGTATTGGTATTATGTTGTGGTGAAATTTGGTTGGTGTGTTGGTGTCGTGGTATGAAGTTGAGGTTTGGGTTGACATGTTGTGATGGAGGTTGGTTAGTGTTTAAGTTTTCCCCAAAAGACATGTTGGCGTTTGGTGTAGTATTGTTCATTTGGGTTTACACTCGTGGTGTGTAAATATGAATCCTTCTTGTTTCTCTTGGTGGGTTTGAGTTTTGATTTGTGTTTGTGTTGGTTGATGGTACAGTATTTTGGGTGGTTGTTTTGGAAAATGGATTTGCAAAAGTCATACCTGTGGAGCTAGAGGACGATCCAAATGGATTGGAAAATATGGGACTTGGTCCTTGTGATGTTGCATGTGTCCTTTTAGTCCCAAATTTTGGATTAGGAGGTATGTTAACATGTGTTGTGTTATGTGTAGTTCCCCCAAGTGGCATACTAGTGTGTATTTTTTGTGAGGAGGAATGACCTTGTGTAAATGTGAACATATGACCTTGACTTTGAGTTTGTATTTTTGTTGTTCCCTCTACAATTGTGGAAGTTTAAAAACCAAAGGGAAGCTTGACACCATTTTGATTGAGCACTAGTAAGTACTTATTAGGATCCGCTTTGACTATCTCTTCTATGATACACACTATCTTAGGATCTTGTGAATCTTGTTCAATATCTTTAGGTGTTAGATTTTGGTTAACCTCCTTCAATGTAAAATTGTCAAATAGGTTTGAAGTTTCAGCTTGTTACATTTAAGGTGGGTTTCAAGAGGACCCAAAGTTCATGATGCTAGTTGGATTGAAATTGGGGTCATATGAGGAATCTATGTCCTTTCATTTCCTTTGTGACCTAGTGAAGACCATATAAGACTTGTGACCTTGAGGATTTTGGAAATGAATGCAACTAAAGATAGAGATGCAAATTAAAGGTGGTAATGCAAGAAAATGATGGTAATGATAATAAGACTATGTTATGTTTTGGGGATTTTTGTAATATAAAGATGCAAGATGGGAATGAAACTATGGCTAAGCTTGGTATGGAAAGTGGTAATGAGACTATGACTAAGATTTTTCTTAGATGGAATGCCAAATAATGATGAGACTAATACTATTACTATGGTTGTATTTGGATATGTAATTTTGAACCTTAAAATTGGATACGAAGCAAACTATGATGAACCAAAGTAACAACTCTAAATGTCAAGACCTCAAGAGGACAAGGACCAATATGATGATGATGATTATTGGATGAAAGGTGAGCCTCAACTAGACACATGAGTTGTAATCCCAACCTAAGGATGAGATACATAAGCATATGATAAGGTCAAGAAACCTAAATATGAAACTATGATTTTCCCAATAGTATGACAAGATTTTGATGGAATGAGGCGTGGTATAATGTATGCAAGCTAGGACTATGCAAGCCAAACTAAGGTAAATGATGAAATGTAATGAATAGGTTGATTGAACCTAAACAATTCTTAGGTTTGAGTGTGTAATCACTATTTGTAAGGAAACTATAAGTTGGATATATAGATATATGCCAAAAAAAAAAAAATTAATATATGCGATGTTTCGGGCTTCCTAGGGTTTTTGACAGATGCGATGTTTTGACTGACGATTGTGGTTTTTTTATAAAAAAATTGTGTTATAACTTTTTTACCCTAATTTGATGTTTTCTATGTTGTTTTCCATTTTTGGCAAGTTCAGATTGATCATAAAACACAACAAACACTTAGAAGACACATTTGGTTGATTTTGACTCTTTGACTTCTTGGTAAACAAGTTTTTCACAAGTTTTATTCCACAAAACTCGTTAGGCCTTGGATCACAAACAATATAAGAAAACACAACCTAGCTATTAGTAATAGGGTTATCTACTAAAGTGGGATTACATCGCCCTCAAAAGAGTGATGTTAAATCCAAGAAAAGGGAGTGGGTGAAGCTAGAGTATGCCAAGGTCATGGACCACCTTAACATCTCTTGCCTTGAAAGGAGTAACTCCAAAAAATGGACCTTGTTACCTCAACAAGAACCAGATGTGGTAAGTAACTTCAGGGTATGATCTACATCCCTTGCACCAACAATAATAGACTCTCAAAAATGGTTCATAGTGGGGGACTTCCATGAACACTCATGGCATAACGTCAAACATGAGACACTAAAGCCTTTAGTCAACCCCAATGTGTTTTATACACCCACATCTGAATTGACACGTGTGGTATACTTCACAGGATAGTGCTACTAAATTTTGTCTTCACACCTTTGAGATAGCTCATCGGGAAACGTGCTTGAGTTCAAACCCTTGATTTATCCATTAGGATGTGTCTCAAGGTAGGCCTCCTACTAAAATAAAAAGAGATTGATATGTATTTATCATGCACCCAAGGAAGCGCAAGGGGAGAAGATACACACACACCAATCTGGGATTTAATAAAACATATGCGAGTGCACAAGACACAAAATACACTTGTTCTTTTGAAGCACCAATTCTAAATGTTCCTAATTTAAAAATCACAAGCACACAATGGAACCTTGCAAGAAATTGGATTAGTAATTTAGATCAAAAGGTCTTCTCCCAACGATTTCCACAAGCTAAAAATAAGATACCCCTAGTAAAATTATCAACGTGATTCCATGATCTGATTATTTTGTTACATTTTTTACCCAAAAAATAAAAATGTAAAGAAGATACCCCTAGTAAAATTTTGAGAACTTACCAAAAATGTAAAAAAATTAGAAAATTTTCTTAATTTAATCCCTAGGGAGAAAATTTATGGAGTATTAATTTTCAAAGATCTAATTGTAGATTAATTATTTGAGGTCAAAATTAAATTTATGTAAAGAAAAAAATCCCTATATAATTCTAAGAGCTTTCTATATCTATAAAAATATTTGAGAAATTCACTGATTTGTGACCAGAATTTAAGATTTATGAAAAATCATAAAAACATAATAACCTCAAAAATATCGACCTAAACCTAATTTTTGGAGTATATCTTCTGAGATGATCTCTGACCTCCAGTAAAAAACCCAAGAAAAAATTTGTAGTCATTTGGGAGATATGACAAAATCTTTAGAAATTACAAAAAATAGCATAACTCACTCAAAAATGTCTACCTGAATCTAATTTTTGGAATGTAGGCTCCTGATATGATCCTTAACCTACAATCAAAACCTAGAAAATTTTTGTAGCCATTTGAAAGATATGATGAAATCTTTGGAAAATCCTAGGGTTTTATCTTCAACCTGATTTGCACAAGGTTAGTCTTAAAAAAAATTTAACAAAAACCAAGATAAGGTTAGAAAACCTCAAAAATAAAGATACAACAGGTATGTTTGATTCACATCAGGCTCACCAAATTTAGATCGAGGTTAGAATTTGGGGAATAAGCATGAATCAATAATAGCACCATAAAACTATCTAATCCAAACTATGAAAATCCTAATCCAACAAGCACAAATGATAATAGAAATCTAAATAATAAAGCAATAAACCTCAATTCCTATGCCATAGTTGATTCATCTCCATTTCTCTTCTCCATTTTGCTTTGTTTGTTCTCATATTTGCAGTATGCAAGATATTTGCATTAAGCTTGATATTGATGCAAGATAGCTAGTTGATCTCAAGATTGCAAAAATTCAAAGATTGTGGTTCCTCAAGATGAATGATGTGAGAAGAAAAATATTGAAGATTGTGGTTTGTTGGGAAAATTGGATCATCTCGGAGAAACCTCCAAGAACAGTAGTGCCTTAGGTAGCTTTTAATTTCATTAAATTTCCTCAAAGTCACATACAACTATGTCACAAAGCAAAAATAGACACAGTTCATTTCCCACATTAGTCCTTCTGAGAGAAGCACGTGTAAATTAAGTTTCAACAACTTGCATAAATAGATTCAACAAATAAAACCATTAAACATGAAAGATGATACAAAAGATTATAACACACATATTTACATGGGGAAAACCCTTTCGGGTAAAAAAACCCCACACTCCAAAAGATCTGAGCCATTGTATTATTCAGCAATAGACAAAGTTACAATACAATCTCAGGCTCATAGTCTTATCACAGAGATTACATCTTGTTTCATTCTGGAGACAAACCGACAACAACCCTATTCTATTTCCCTCTCTCCTTTTATTTACATTTCCCTTATCAACCTCTCAGTGCATTAAAACCCTCGCATTGTTACAATACTCTCACATAGTATATAGTGTAGATTAACAACAAATTATCGATCAAGACATTCTATCAGGAGAGATTTCGGTAGCATAACCTTGCTTAGATCTTCCTCATCCCGTTCTTATTGCAGAACTTCCAATATTATACCATTCATTCTCAACTGACAAGAAACAATTCGACTTCCTCTGTAGATCAGTTCATTTTTTGTTGGACCAACTGTCAACTCCTCCAACTCATTCATGATCATCCAATGAACATAAAACATATCAGCAACCAACCAAGTCAACATCCTGTTCAACCATGGTCCACCTTTCATGTTCATCGACTTGATTCTCCCCAATGTCTCCATCATCTTGAGGTCTCGACCAGGTCTATCAGCAAGACAACATCCATCGGCAAGAGTTCATAATGTCACATCAAACCCACAAGTCTCCCTGATGTCATTAAGCTCACACACCTTTCGAACCATCTTGTCAGCCTGAGTCACCCCGATGATCAATAGGAGCACCAATTGTCCTTATCAGCAAGAGAACAAGCATCAGAAAAGGTTTCGCCGAAGTCCCAAGTCACACCGACGACCTCACGCTTAGCTGCAGTATGAAACACTTCATCAGCAAGAGTCACACTAATGTTCATCATGTGCAGATCCATCAACAAGACCAACACTAGTGGGAGGATTTCATAATGTCACTCTTAACACACTTGTCTCCTCGATGACTTTCATCAGCAAGAGTCTCCCTGATGATCTTGATCGCCTAGACTTTTGTTGTCAGAGTGAGTTTGGAATCTCACTCTGACATTTCATGTCACACCGATCACTTTCGTCGAGAAGACAGACTAAAGGTCACACCGATCACTTCCATCGAGAAGATAGACCAAAGGATCACACCAATAACTTTAATCGAGAAGATAGACCAAAGGGTCACACTGATATGGTCGTGAAGGAACTTCACAAGGAGAATTCAAATCAGGTTAAGTCACACCGATCTCATAGACAGTTTAGGATCACTGAGCAGATCGGTCAGACATCTCAGCAGTCACACTAAAATTGCTCACTCAAAGGTTTAGGCCTATGGGATTGAGGCACACAATTCCAACAATATCCCACTTGACAAAGATCACACAGGCACCTCCAGAGCACTTAGGAACTAAGATCACACTGGCTCCACTAGGTCAAACCTTGCTCTATACAAGACTTTGTTCAGTAGCACTCAGGACACCCAATCAACAAGTTTTCACAGATAACAATCTACTAGATAATCTGCAACAAAATCAAGTATCCAACTGTAACTAACTGTTTGAAATTGCAACTGATCACAACTTCCATGAAACCACATAGATCTCAAACATTCTCTCATGCTCCATCAAGACTTCTGCAACAACATCTAAGATGTCCACTGTTCAGGCAACAATCCCTATCATCTTCCAACATGCCACCTATGGAAGAAAGGTACAAGCCAAGGTGAATAAGCACCAATCCAGCGAACACAAGCAAAAATATCCCAGTGATATCATCAACAAGAAACCACCATCACTCTAGAAAACAAGATAAAAAACATCAGCTAGAACAAGAATCAAACTGACTGCTTCCATCCAACTAATAAACCCACGCGACTGAAAGTAGCACCCACAACAAGTGCTAGCTCATTCAATCATCCATACCTCAAAGGTATCCTCATTAGTAGACTCATTCCAGTAGTACAGCCAACCCACCAACTATAGATACAAGCTCCATGTACACACCAGTCAAGAAGACAAAGCACAACCAGAAACTCCCACTGCATAGGTAATTCCAAAATCTGAAAGATCTAAAGGCATAGCAAGTCTACCAATAACAACATATAGAAAATGTAACCATGTAGTACCAAGGAAATATCCACAATGATATACACAACCTGAAAATTAATAACCTGTAAGAACAATTCTCACCATAAGTCTTCACAGCTCTCCCAAGTTTTCCACATCCAACAAAAGAAAAAAGAGACCTCCATGTCATCACCCAAGAACATGAGTGAAAAACACATGACCACAAGCTAGTGATCAATTCAGCTCCAACCAAACCTCAAACCAATGTAATGTGAAACCAAACAACCAGGAAGACAACCAAGACCAAAGAGAGAAACTCTGCACAACATATACTTGTAGAACATCCTCTTATATACACTTCTAACCACCAGTTGTGTCAAGTACGATCTCCTTCAAAAACCCCAAGAGAAAATCCTTAACATCTAACCGTTCAATCACCAAGATCAAACATAACACATATAACATGGAATCAACATGAATGTAAGCTTCTCAAAGAAGATCAAAATATTTCATTTCCCATTTCAAGAAATCAGCCCATAAAGCATCTATTATCGGTTCTCATTATTGAATAATATAACACAAAATCTCAAGGAGATAAACCACGCTATCCATCTCTCACAATAAATCCTTCAGAATCATCTAATAGCAATTCGAGATCCATATCCATGAAAGAAAGCATAAAACACATCTGAAAGATATAATGGGAAAATACCTCTTAGATAAACTGCCGAGTAGACCAAGAGTAGATACGAGAATACTCCTCCAATTCATCATGACTAATCCAAGAGTAATCTCCTCATTGGTCTTTGTTGAAATCTTCATCAAGAGTAACCATCACTAGTTCTCTCCTCTCAAGAGAAATACAGCCTCACCTTATTCTTCATGTATCCATGAGTACTGGAAACCGATCATCTCATGCTAAACTCCAACTACATTACTACACTAAAATGAATTATCAAGAAAATAATCAAAGCACCCAATACACAAAGAATCACCAGACCACTATCAAAGCTCCAATCATTTGAATCAGGAATTTATCATGACACCATGATCTACACATCCCCCTTAGGAGATACCAAGCTCCAAGTGACTTCACCATGGTCTTAGGTACAATGCATAATGTCAAAAC
The DNA here is from genome assembly GCA_007115665.2 of Sequoiadendron giganteum. Classification (NCBI taxonomy): domain Eukaryota; kingdom Viridiplantae; phylum Streptophyta; class Pinopsida; order Cupressales; family Cupressaceae; genus Sequoiadendron; species Sequoiadendron giganteum. The sequence goes on from CM021104.1 coordinate 633,858,506, forward strand.
TCCAATGCATAAGCAATAATAAACCATGACATAAAGAAAACAAACTCAAAACCAACCACACCTGTCAAGCACCACCAACACCTCAGCCAAAGACTCCAAACATCCTCCATGGTTCCAAGATGTTGCACATATTCAAATAGTGTCCATGCAAATGTGAAAGAACCCTTCTACAACAACAGGATCAAAGAGTTCCTCCTAGTAACATCTACAAACTAAAGAAGACAAATTATAAATAGACACTGCTAAAGCTCCCACTGAACAGTGATACCGAGATTTCCAGGCATCATGACCAACCATCTCCAAAACTGAAAAAGAACTTCCAGGTCCACAAACATATAGCTGCACTGCTAATTATCCCAAGTGGGGCCAAGATCTCAATAAGGAGATTCACCATGCTCCAGGACTCCATAATTCACTTATCATCCATCCTCTTACCTCAAAACAGCCACACCAATGCATAAGTGACCACAGACAAGGCCAGCATACAAGTCTGCATAAACACTGAAACAAATCACGTGGATATATATAGTCCACTTCCAAGTTGTTCCACTACAAACATGTGGGTAAAGACAACCCATAACACTGCACAACCCAAAGATCCAATTAATGAAACATGAAGACTCACAATCACATCAATATCTTGCACAATATGAGGTCTCACAAGAGAACAAACATGTAGACACCCTAACTCAAACACAAAACCAAGTATAGATCTGATTTTCCAATTATGTCCACACCAAGCACCAAATTCTAGGAATCCATCAAGCATTACCATAGAACAATGAGTGACTAATCACATACCAAACATTTCTATGCATAGAAAGAATCACTCCTCTCACCATGCACAAAGCATGCAAGTACAGTTGCAACTACCTCATCCAGTAGCACCCTGAGGAATCAGAGGTCTAGAAAATAGATTTTCAGTAGATCCACAAAATAGAAAGTTTTCTTGACCATGTAAAACCTACAAAACCATAAAAAAACATGCAAGTACAATACATCCTAAGAAAGGACCAGTAATTCAGGAACCCCGGGCCCATTTCAAGCCAACTCCAAAACCACCAATATGCACATGCATCTGAGAAAAAATATAGGTTATTTCAAAAGCTTTCAAATCATCTAATGACTAACTCCATAGCCTTCATGCATTTGAGGTTAACAGAAAACAACGCCTTCTAGCACCAAGAAACGCCACCTAGCATAAGCACTCTCTTCCATGACTAAGAACCAACCCACGCCTCTCCATATTTCCATAAAGTCTCTCACACAGACACCCAAAATGAAAGCTTTACTGCTACATAGCCACGAAGCAAAGAAATCCACCTCATACATCAAGGTTATACCGCTGCCAACTAGGAGACAAAGATCACAAAAATTCAATATGACCAACTTCATTGTCTCCAATTTCACAATCCTTCAAGTTGTGTGTTGTCTTTGAATACCACAAGACTTCCACTCACCAAAGTATCAATTCATCAATCGATTCCTCCAGATTTCCTCCAGCCTAACAAACTAAGAAATCTTCACAAGAGAAATACCCAGAACTAGCAACCAAAAGAAGGCTTTGATACCACTTGTTGGTAAAATTGGATCATCTCAGAGAAACCTCCAAGAACAGTGGTGCCTTTGATAGATTTTAATTTCATTAAATTTCCTCAAAGTCACATACAACTATGTAACAAATCGGAAATAGACACAATTCATTTCCCACATTATTCCTTCTAAGAGAAGCACATGTAAATTCAGTTTCAACAACTTGCATAAACAAATTCAAAAAACATAACCATTAAACATGAAAGATGGTACAAAAGATTATAATACACAGATTTACGTGGAGAAAACCCTTTCGGGTAAAAAACCCCACACTCCAAAAGATCTGAGCCATTGTATTATTCAGCAACAGACAAAGTTACAATACAATCTCAGGCTCATAGTCTTATCACAAAGATTACATCATGTTTCATTCTGGAGACAAACTGACAACAACCCTATTCTATTTCCCTCTCTCCTTTTTTTTACATTTCCCTTATCAACCTCTCAGTGTATTACAACCCTCACACTGTTACAATACTCTCGCACAGTATACAGTGCAAATCAACAACAAAAGATCAATCAATACATTCTATTAGGAGATATTTTGGTAGCATAACCTTTCTTAGATATTCCTCTCCCTTTTCTTACAGTAGAATGTCCAATATTATACCATTCGTTCTCAACTAACAAGAAACTATTTGACTTCCTTTGTAGATCAGTTCATTTTCTATTGGACCAACTATCAACTCCTCCAACTCATTCATGATCCTCCAATGAACATCAAACACATCGGCAGTCAACCAAGACAACATCCTGTTCAACCATGGTCCACCTTTCATGTTCATCGGCTTGAGTCTCCTTGATGTCTCCATAATCCTGAGGTCTCAACCAAGCCTATCGGCAAGACAACGTCCATCAACAAGAGTTCATAATGTCACATCGAACCCACAAGTCTCCTCAATGTCATTAAGCTCACACACCTTTTGAACCATCTTGTCGACTTAAGTCACCCCAATGATCAACAGGAGCAGCAATTATCCTTATCGGCAAGAGAACAAACATTGGAGAAGGTTTCACTGAAGTCCCAAGTCACACCGATGACCTCACGCTCAGCTGCAGTATGAAACACTTCATCGGCAAGAGTCACACCGATGTTCATCATGTGCAAATCCATTAGCAAGACCAATACTATCGGGAGGATTTCAAAATGTCACTCTAAACACACTTGTCTCCCCAATGACTTCCGTCGGCAAGAGTCTCTCCAGTGATCTTCATCACCCAGACTTCTGCTGTCGGAGTGAGTTTGGAATCTCACTTTGACAGTTCATGTCACACTGATCACTTTTTTCGAGAAGACAAACCAAAGGTCACACTGATCACTTTCGTCGGGAAGACAGACTAAAGGGTCACACCGATAACTTCCGTAGAGAAGACAAACCAAAGGGTCACACCGATATGGTCATGAAGGAACTTCACAAGGAGAACTCAGATCAAACTAAGTCACACCGATCTCATAGACAGTTTAGGATCACTAAGCAGATCGGCCAAACATCTCAATGGTCACACTAAAATTGCTCACTCAGAGGTTTAGGCATGTGGGATTGAGGAACATAATTCCAACATGGTTAACCTTGAAATGAGGATGATGACTTTCTTTTATAGAAATCCCAATTCAAATGAAGGGTTAGGATTGAATGATGAGGTATTATGATCAATGGATGAGATTAATTAAGATAAGGATAAGTAAGGATCGACCAAAACTCAAGAAGTTAGCTCAGATGTAGGGATTGACTAAGAAGAAACTCAAATTAATTAATGATAGCAATTATTTAATTTATGGGGGGGAAATGAATAATTAAATAATTATTTAATAATAGAAGAAGGATGGAGTGTGAAATATTAAATAATTAAAATAATTATTCGGTAAAAGATGGAGGGAAATGATAAATATTTAATTATGGAGAAAAGAAAGTGACAAATAATTAAACAAATAAGAATTTATTTAATAATGGAGAGAAAAGGCTAATGAATAATTAAATAATTAAAATAATTATTTAACTATATTGGAAAATAGAAACAAATAATTCAATAAATAAAATTTATTTAAGGATAGAAAAGATAAATTAGTGACATAATTTAAATAAAATTGATATTTATTTAAATTAATCAAAAGAGGAATGAGATAATAATTAAATAATTGACATTTATTTAAAAATTATTTTTATAATAGAAGATGGCATTAATAAATAATTAAAATTATTTAATCATGCATGGAAGAAGGTGAATTAGTGATAAAATTTTGCTTGCATGCTTGCGACATTTTTCAGTGTCTACAATCCAATCAATTCCCTTGATTGAATCAATTAAGCCCATTAACTCTCCAATTTGTTTCCTCTTAATGGACCTTGACTATTGATCTTGATATTTCACCTTTGAATCCAGATTATTCATCTAAAACAAGAATTTCTATAAAAGCAAGCCTTCATAGCACGTTGATGGCTAACCACAATCTCTTAAACTTCAGCGTTTGCATCATTGCAATCATCACATATACTTGGAGCTTATAGTGAAAGAGTAGCATACTCATTTTTTAGAGCAAAAGAATATAGAGAAGAACAATGGAAGTCATCCATGGAAATTTGGTGAAGGTGAAGGTATCATTTGCTTGAAATATGGTTTTATTTATTATATTGCATGTTTTACATTGATTAGATTGGATCTTATTGAGTTTATAATTACAGATTATGGTTGTTTGCAATGTTTCCTATTATCTATATGATCAAAAGGTCTATTTTCCAATTTACAATAATATCCCAACCAAAATATTAAGCAAATAAATTATTATTTAGGGAAAATATTATTTAAACCCCTTATATAAATTATATTTTAAAAAGGATTTAGATGCTTCAACCAAACATAAAGCCCTAATTTATCTTCAATGATTTATACATTAACCATTGCAATAACCTTGATAGCTATTTTAAGCCAAAATAATCTAGGGTGTAATTATTTTTAATCCAATTTAATTAAATTCATAATTTTTCCTTACTAAAAACCTAAACATTAACCTTGGCCATTAACTTTTGGCTTTAATATATTTGTAGGAGATAATGAAATCTTGATTCTCCCATAAGTTTATAATAATATTAATAACCCATACTTAACAATATAAAGGAATATTTTATAAAATTATCAAGCCAAAAATAAAATATGAATATTATATTCAAATACACAACAATAATAACATAAAATAATGGCTATAATATTAGCAATTACAAATTGAAAATGATGCTACAAAATCTTACAAGGGTCTATCAATCATACATACATGTTGCATATTAGATCTAAAACCATGGAGATCTTTGATGATCTATGGGTGAGATTGGCTAATATACCAAAGGAATTACATCTTTCAACTTGCAAAACCAAAGGGTTTTTGTCTTTTAGTTTCCTAAATTATGATGATTTGTATCCTTAATTGATACCTATAAACACACAACATTGAGTAGTATATGATAGGGTTTATTGTGCAAAATAATAATTTATACTCTCTCCAATGAAAATAAGATGAATCCTTTAGTGCAGTTGAACAGCCTAGGGAAGAGATTAGTGACTAATATGATATCTCACCAAAACAATCACTAAGATCTATATCAATACCATGGGTGTCCATGAATACAACCGACACATTAATGATGCCCAAGGAACAAGTGACTAGTCAAGGCATGTAAGAAAAATGAATCTTATTTTTCTTGCTTGAGATTTAAATTTGCTTTCTTCATCCCTTGCTTGAAATCACATTTGAATCCATTCCATTGAGAGTTGACCATTATTTTGAGGTAGGAGAATCCTCTTTGTGGTATTTGTAGCATCAAATTAGCCATGTTAATAGCTCTCTTGGTCATGTTCAAACTATATGTCTAGTGTCCCATTTTCTTTCTCCTCCCAGAAGGTCCTTTGTGTGGAAATCGAGGAAAATAGGGCAAAAGTTCCTTATGTTTAACCTTAATGACGGTAGAACTTGTGCACTTAGAAACCTCTAGGAATATGATTCCTAGGGAAAGCAAGAGTGTCCAAGTTTGTCAAAAGGTATTTGTTTCCCACAAGGTGTTTGAAATTTGAAGGTTTTTGTGTATGTTTGTTTTTCAAATGTTTTCAAGATCAAGCAATGTGTTCTTTTCCAAGCACTTTTACACTCCTAGGATGATGAGGCAATATCTTGTTGGGTTCCCACTTGGATAAATCCAGCTGTGCATATCTTGTGTGAATGGCTAAATGCTTGACCACACTGGCTCCCCTCCATGGCACTCACTTATTCGAGTCAGCCAAACATTAGTACCCATGAATCTCCCATGGCATACTTTCCATTTCCACAACAAGACCGCATGTATAATGTGGGGCGGCTTCAAAGGACATAACCTTTTGCACCAACAAGATAGACAAGGTTTTGGCCTTTTTCTAGATAAGGGGTTCTAATTCAGGAATTCCGTTCGTGGGGGATTATCCAACATCAGTGAGAGTCCATTGATGTCCATCTCGTCAGAATAATCCTCGTGATTCTTTAACTTTCCTCAAGAATCCACACTTATATACCGGTTGGAAGTCACTTGGCTTTAGCGTGTTCCCAGTTGGATCGTTCCCTTGGGTGATTACTTTTTCCCACAAGGCAGACCCTCTAAGATAAACAAAAGTGAGCTAACATATCCTATCATTTAGACAACCTTTGTTGAAAAACAAAGGGGAAAACCTCCACAATATGTCGTACTCACACTCGCATGCTTTGTTCAATTTTAAGTGCCCAAATCGAAATGTGGAGGCAATCTTTTTGACAAGTTAATATGACAAAAATTATTTTGATTCTCAAGATCGCTATAAAGCGCGAGAGAAGCATATACGCATTTTAATGATGTTAATTTGTGAAAAAGTTTGCAAAACATAAAAGACACTTGTTCATTTTAATCCTCAAAGCAATAATGACTTCTTTTTAAGCACCAAATAGAAATGTGAATTTTCCTTGTTAAATTATTACCTTTCAAACCAAATCTAGTGTGTTTGCCTAAAGTTCTTTTTAGCCCCTTGGCAACTTTAGAAAAACAAAATTTGATTGTTCTTTTTAGAGCCCAATGAAAATTTAGTGTTCTAAGATCAAAGATTTTAACAAGTTTCTTGAAGAGTGTTGAAGAACACTTAAGTGTTTAAAAACACTTTACACAAAATAAACATGGTATCATAAAAAAAAATTGATTGTTCTTTTTAAAGCCCAAAGTAAAATTAATTTTCCTAAGGCCAAAGATATTTAACAAACTTTCTTAAGAAGTGTTAAAGAACACTTTTAGTGTTTAAAAACACTTTGTTTTGTTGCACATGACATCATGATGACTTCTTCTTTTGCTCCAACCTACAAAATAACAAAAAAATAGAGAGCAATAAAGACGGGAAACCAGATTAGAGGTAAAAAAAATCCAAATTTATAAAGCACATGTTAATTAAAAATTTTACTGTCTTCCCGCGGTAGAGTTTGGAAAAGCAATGGAGTTTGGAGAAGCAGCGAAGTTTGGAAGATAGGCGGCGCTATATAGCGCCGCGCGGGTGACTTTGGGCGGCGCTCTGCAGAGGTAGAGAGCGCAAAAGCGGCGCGACAGAGGCTCGTGGTGCAGTTTGTAAGCGGCCTGGTTTGGAAATTTGAAAATTTTAGGCGGGAAGGGTAACGCAGTGGAGTTTGGAAAACACGCGGCGCAAAATAGAGCCGCAACGATGAAAGCGGCGGAGTTAAGACCCGCACAATTAATTTAGGAAATTAAAAAAAAAGACCAACGGGAATTCGCGACGAAGTTTGGGGATTTTGACTGTGGGTGAATATGGGGCCGTGGGACTGTGGCAGCAAAGTATTGCGCCACACAGTTGAAAGAGGCACGATATAGCATCGCGCAAGCTAGTTTGCCTAAATCTGCAAAAAAAAACGTTAAAAATGCGAAATTTTAAAAAAAAACGTGATTAAAAGCTTGAGCCGCCCTCCTTCTAGCGCCAAAATTTGAAGCCCTAAACCTACAAATGCACAAGACAACAAACACGATTAGATGTTAGTTCAAATGCATGCAAAGAGTGAGGGATTCCCCATGAAATCCACTTATTCAAACTAAAATTAGGAAATGAAGAACAAAAACTCAAATACCAAAGAAACTAAATCCTAATCTAGTCAATAGTATGATGATCTTATGGGGGAATTGGTGCCAATGGTGTGTTGTAATTGGCCCTTTCCCAATTCCTATGGTTGCAATGTGGATTGATGAAGAAATGGTCAAATCTTCAAAGAGATTTGAGCATAACCTTGGTGTAAATGTGAAGATATGAGGTGTACTTGGATGCAATGAGAAAAATTAGTTCTCAATTGAAGAGAGTAACTTTGCATGTGAATTGTGGATGAAGAATGAGGAGAGGAGTCTCCAATTTATAGACTTCAATTTGGAAGAAGTGAGAAAGATTAAGCAATGTGGGACAAAAGATAATCCAATGGCATTGTGCCACTTGTCCACATGTGATTGGATGAGGAATGAGCACATTTTGGCCAATGTGCATGATAAATGCATAAATTTGAATTTGAAATGTTAAGTTGACTTGTTGAAGGGGGAAGGGAAGTGGAGTAAATGTCACTTGGCTCAAAACCAAGGACATGTAAGAGGCATTGAATGCCTTGTTGGAAGGACCAATTCCACTTGGCCTTTTTGAATTCAAATAAAGGAATATTCTTTTTTGATGCTTTGTGAGGGAAAATAGAAGAATTAATAAATCAAAATAATTGATTTATTGTGCAACTTGCATTCTCTAGAGAATTTTAGTGCGAAGGATTAACTTAATCAATGTTTTGATTAACTTAATGAAGAATTAGGTGATGTGACAATTTAAACTTAGATTTATGAATTGATTTAAGTCAAGAATTGAGAGGAAATGATTTATTAAATAAATGATTTGATTTATTTAATCAGGAAGGGATATGTTAGATTAAATCAAATAAGGTTTAATTTATTTAATTTAATGAGAGGACTTTAGAGATTTTAATTAAATAAAATGATTTATTTAATTAAACAGAGATGTAAGGGTAATTAAATTAAATTAATTTTAATTTAATCACTGACAGAGGAAGACTTAATCCAATAATTAGTGATTTATTGAATTAAAAGATAGAAAGTGATGAACAACTGGGAATGTGATTTAAGAGGAAACATTGTTAGTAATCAGGATCAGGTGTGCCAAAATTAACTTGTACATTTTTCATGTCTACAGGTTCAAGAGATAGGCATGTAGGTGAGATGAAGTTTGATGACCTAAAAAGAGCATGAAAAAGTAGAGGTGGGAGGAAAGGGATGCTAGGATGGAGAAACTCAAAAGTCTAATGAGGGCCAAGGAAAGGTCAAAATTAGGTAGGAAGGCATGTCAAGATGAGGCAATTCAAAGCTCTATAAGTTTACAAACCTACAACACTTGGATATTCAACCAAAAAACATCCTACACATAATTTTTAGGATCCACAAGGTTGGGTTCCATCAAGCTTGGCTTGCAAAAGATAGGAAATGGTATTTTTTTCAACAAACTTAAATTAATTAAAAAGGGGGACATTACAAGTCCTCCCTTCCCAAAATCACTTGCCCTTAAGAACTAAAAAATATAATTTTTCATCTCCTCCTAACTAAAACTCTTGACAATCACCAATATTCCCCTATTATTTCTTAGTGACATACCTTACAAGGAGGTTCCTCCAATGAACCTAATATTTTATGATGTCTCCTCTTCGTGATATTTTCATCCCAAAGATTATATGTTAGATGGTGTAGAAACATTCTTATAGGTGTAACTAATTGATCCATGTAATTTTGTGCAGTGATCTAATCTCTTCGTCAAGTTTAAATTTCTCCTATCTAGTCCTATGTAGAATGATTTATAATTATATCTTTACTACTTTGCAACCATCTGAATATATTTTAGAACCTTCTAGTTTAGCTCCCAACATTCATACCCCTAATGCCTTTGAGTTATCTCACCTTTTCCATCCCTATATGCTTCAACTTCTAATTGTAATGTTGCAAGTATCAATAAAAATTGACTAGATTGATTGATGTAATTTGCTTCAATTTTCTTATGTTTAAATTATAGTAGTTTATTAAATATTTTCTTTAGATATAAAATATCAATATCCTTTCTAATTATTTCACAAATCTTTAACTCAACCTTTTTTTTATATCTATTCAACTTGTTTTTCCTATAGGGAATTGTTCCCAAACACATCATTGGCTAGAAGCAACCTCACCACTAGTTAACCTTTAATTTGTAGTTCCATTTTAGATTCAAGCTTTGAATATTCATTTTATGTTACTCTTCATTTCTTGTTGGTTGATTCAAACAACTTATTGTTTTTCGTTTTGATGCACAAACTATGTCGTACAATTTGAACTTTGTATAAGTTTAGCCAAAAATGTAACCCTCTTATGTGTTCAATGTTCAATAACTTGAAATTGCTCTCCTAATTTTGTATCTACATCTTAGCACCTTATTTTTGTTGCCTAAATATCACTAGTTATATCATGATTACTCTTATTCAATTTGAGCTTTTTAATTTCTTGTTTTAGTTCATACATTGTTGCATCTACCATATAAATATGCAAGAAATTTTAAATGGAAAGGATAAGACAGTTGATTACCTTCGTAAGATTATTAAAATATTCTTGTGTTCTATCCATATATGCATGACTTCATTTCTTTGACATGTTGGTTAAGGATGTTTCTATATGTGAAAATACCTCAACAAACCTTTTGTTATTGATACATAAACTAAGGAATCTTCTCAATGGAATGAATGTAGTAGAGAATACCCAAAGTAGAGAAATTGAATCATCTTCTTATTCACTCACATGCTTTGAGCAATGACATCACCTCAAGATAAAATCTTGGTGACCCTATGATCACATTTATACTCCTTTACAAATAGATCCTAGTGCTCTAAAATCCCAACAATTAGATTTAGGTGCCTTATATGATCCTTCCCTACTTGGATACATTTCAAAACATCATCAAAATTTACAAAAATAATTTATCTCAACTACTAATAATCAAACACTTTCTTGATCGTGACTTAGTATGCAACTAGGGCATTGGTCAATTCATATGGCATGTATAATAAATTTGTGTTCCCAATAAGGTTTTTTTTTGTACACATATCCCTTGCAAATGAGGATTTGGTGGTATCTTGAACCCAAATTAGTCTCCATAGAACATGGAGTAATAAAGGCATGCTTATAATTTTCATTTTTTTTCTTTTGCTCGATAATAATATTTTATTTTATTAAAATAGTAAAACAAAGTACATGAGAAACCTCCTACCACCCAAAAAAAACCCCTACGAATAACACAAATTTCTCATAATTCAATAAAGCACCTACAACTTCTTACCTTAACACCCCTGTACATCTACTTCCAGAAGAAAAATTTATCAGAGTTACAATCACCGCATAATTTGTTCCACATCACCACCCTACAAACAAAACCCACCTACCTCAACCTCCCACGCAGGGCTTAACCCTCAAAAAATAATAAAATTTAAATACCAGATAAGCATAGATTTCAAGCCCAAAAAGACAAAAGTATTACACAGCTTAAACTAAGCTACTCAAAACTGTACCAACATCTTTCACCGCTTTCATCTTCCTCTACCGAGGGCAAAGTTCTCTTCCCTCTAAACGCTCTACTTCGACTTGTGCCTGTGCTATCACCGCTTCCACCAATATCAACTCCATTAAAAGCTTCAATGTTTCCCATCCACGCCTTGCATCCTCTCTCCAGCAAGTTTTGGTATTCCCTTCTGGCCACCTCACAAATGGGATACACCGCTCTACCTCATCACTTTCATCACACACAATTCCTTCACTAATGTCCAGACCCTCCCCCAGAATAGCCCCTCTAGGAAATCTCTGTGAACAATGGCTTCCATTACTCCTCTCACAATTTTCACCAACTCTCCTATATCCAACCCCCACACAATGATCAAGGAGTAGACGTCCATGTTGGTGCAATACTTGTGCCTTAAAATCCTGAACCCATTTCCCAAAATCAATTGCATGCACTGCACCAACCTTTTGTCACTGTATAAAAACATTCCTTTTAACCTCTTGTCTGAAGCTTCACCATAAAATGGACAAAGTTTCTTCTTCCTCAGAAGCATGAAATTTGCCTCCATTACCGCTTTGCAACTTCAACCGCCACCCAGAAGAAAACCTCTCCCTACTTGTTCTTCATCACACAAATCAATGAGAAAGGTGGGTATAATGGGTTTAAACACAGCTTACTCTTTGCACTCTGCCATTAATGTAGGGCGTATGCACTTCACCGCCGCCCAAATACACAACACTCCATCAACCTCTTCAAAATCTATAAACATTCATTAGCATTAACTTCATTGTACTTGTAATCCCTCATTAATCCTCTTCCTCTATTTCCAATTGTCTATAATCTTCTAATCGTATTTTACCAATTTCTTTAAATGTTAATGCCCACTTTGATAAAAAAAAATTCTTCAATATTACCCACTCTCCTAATATGACTAACCAAGAAGTCCTCAAGAGTTGCTAATTCCTCCTTTATTTTAAGAAATATGTTCTAAAAGTGCCAAGCATCGATACTCCCTTTCATCACCCCCTTTTATAATTATAAGAGAATCCCCTTCCAAATGTAATGAAGATTATAAAACACACAAGGGGATGACCTCCGATATTTCATCCACCTAAGAATTATCAATTTGGCTACTTCTAAAACCTTTTGAAAAAAAAACGCACAACTTGTAATGCCCCGCCAAGTAACCTTAAAGGAAGTTGCAATCAACATCATAAGTGAACCAATTTTTTTTATAAAGTGCATTTAACTTACACATTCACTTACTAGTTCACAACAACCTCTAAGACTACAAGGTTAGGATTACTTAAACCCACACATACATATTACATATAACCATAGCCTTATGAACTTTATGAAATAAACATCATACATCATAAGAATACCACATAACATAATAAGATAATCAGCCAAGATACAATCTCATAAACATTAACTTAATCCAATAGTTACATCACTCATTGCCAGAATGAGACACTAGTACAAATGTATTACAATTACATAACTCCACCTCATAACAAAAGAGGGGTAGATAACTTATACAAAATAAAATATTGCAATGCAAGATAATATAACAAGAACCGCGAGCTGTCCATCTGGATGTCTCACCACCAAGTACTGAAAATAGATGGGGACCCAACGGCTTTGGTGCATGTTCCACCCAACCAATGTGGTACCCGAAAGCCCACCCCCCATGTTAGGAGATAGTAACAATGTAACAAGGACAAAGATCTACAATCCACTAACCAAAGGCAGACTCATACTGACTCATATTGTTATAACCAACCAAATGAATTAACAAATACAACTCATTCACCATACAAGTACGAATCAAGTACAACTCAAGTACAAATCAATTACAATACAAGTACAACTCCAACATCACTGACACAGGTCACATTGCTTCCAAACATAAAGTAGATCAAGTATGTTCACAGAACCATACATATAAAATAATTAACAACAGTTGTCCTAGATAGAGTGTCATCGCAAGGTTTGTCATGAGATCTCCTCTGGGCATTCTTCATAGGCTCCGACACAAGTAATCCTGGTGGCCTCAACCGAATCCCTGCACTCATACTCACTCATGCGGAATCAACTACCTCTCGCAAGAACAAGATAGTTGATCTTACCATTCCAGGCCTTCTCACTCATCCCAAGTCTAAACAAGCCCTTGTGTCTATGAGTGAGGATTAAATTATCTTGATTAGTGAGAAGTTAGTCCTAATATTCTAAGTACATTATTTTAATTATCACTTGTTTAAATCACTCTTGAAGGTTATCCAGTTTACCTATTTGGGCTCTGGCATCTAACAGAAGTCACTCTTCTATTCGACAACACACACCCAAACAATCCACCAAGGGAACCACAAGTGCATACCAACTAGGCATCATAATCCACTCCAACATAAGGAGGATACAAATAATAGAACTCACTCCAAATATTTTGGAGGCAACAAACACATAGTCCACTCCTTTCATAGGAGGCAACAAAATGAAACCACATAACAAGGTCACTCCATACAAGGAGACACGGATCTCATAATCCGCTCCTAAACCAAGGAGGTGCAAACATCCCCGTTCGTGAAAACCGGGTAAAATTGAAAAGACACCATGCACTACCTAAGAGAAAACAATTGGATGGCAAAAAGATTCAACAACCCTTATCTTCTAAAATCTTCTGGAAGACTTATAATTTAGAACTAACACTAAATCCCAAAACCAACAATGCAACTTGACGACATTGCAACAAAAGCATTCAATTCATCAATCAAATCTAATATGTGGATTTCTTAAATCCATACTCATTCAATAGGTAGTGTTGACAAAGTCAAAAACATGATAATTAGATTATCTAAAATAATCATAACCCCTATTTCCCTTTTCATTATTGGAAATCTAAAACAATTAAACTTACTTCCCTTTACTGAATACAGATAATTAAATCTTTTAAGATAATTATGAGGAAGATACTACTTTTGGATATACTAAATCCATATCTCTTTTATAATCCAATCACAATGATTCAATTAATCTAAATAGAAATTAATTAAACTAACATAATTGATTGCCTCATCAATAAAACAACTTCTTAATTTACTTTTAAATTGACACAAATTCATGCAAGTAAACTTTTTCCATTTCCTAACCAAATCTTACATCTCATTCACTTTTCTATTTAAAACATTCAATCACTTTAATATAATAACATATTGTTTCTCTATCCATTTAAAAACATGTAATTTCATCAATGTATAAAAAAATATATTTTGGCTTATCTATTTGACCACGCATTCATATTGTTTCTAATTAAATCTCATTAATTAAAACAAACATTTAAATATAAATATTTCTATAATTCTTCAATATATTTAAATGTCTTTTTCCTTATCAATTTTGACCATACATTCAAAACTTATCATTTAAATTCTTCATGCAAAGCTAAATTACACGCACTTAAATAAAACAAGGTAAATACTGATTGAAAATACTCATAGATATATATATATATATATACATCTCAATATATTTTTTTCAATCATATTAACAAAATAAATATTTCTTTTTAAATCAAGTAATTATTTTTATTAAAAAATATCTTTTTCTATACATTTTCTACACATACTAATTATTTCTTTTAGAATACTAATAATACCCAATTTGCAAACAACAAAATAAAATAATATAAAATATTATTTATTCTCTCAAATGGATATATACCTTCAATATATATATACTAAATATAAATTAATATATTTAAATATATTTAATCATTAACATATATTCTATTCTTTACAGAATATCAAATTGTTTAATTCAAAAATAAAATATCCCTTATCATTAATTTTCCAAAATATATGTATACTTTTCCAATTAAATCAAATTAATAATTGGACCTTTTGCACATGAATTTAAATTTCACAATTAAATTTTAAATTATGCAATTCTTTAAATCAAATATTTAACTCCTTCAATTAAACTTTAACATGTCATTTTAAAATAAACAATAATTTCTCCATATGTTTATAATTTCAATTCCACTAATCTAATATACAAATTTTATTTAAAATAATATAAATAAATATAATACTTTAATATTATAAATTATAATATAAAATATTATTAAATAATATTTTAATATTATAATAACAATACATAAAATATTAATATTTATAAATATCAATTTATTATTATTTTATTTTCAGAACAGCCATGGGAAAATAACTTAACAGCAGTCTCATATTTCAAGCATAACTCAAAAACTACGATCTGGGTATTTGCAATTTTTTGACAAGGATAAGAAAATTTTAAAATGTAAAAACCCTTTAAATTTCCTAACAACCCAGTTTGTGAAAGTGGAGTTATAGGTGACGCAACCAGACCATTTTACCATGAAAAATATAACTATACTACAGATTTTAAAATCCGTTTTTTAATAATAAACAGAAGGTTTCATTTTCTAAAAACATTCTAAATGTATTGTTCAATCTCTATGTTTGATTTCAATAACAACAAAATCTATTTCCCCAAATAGTTTAAATTCAACTAAAGTTTTCACAATTTTCACTCAAAAATTTTCACAAGCAAAGGTTGTAAATTTGTTTAATTCTTTTCTTCTAATATCAAATTTGTTTTCTAAAATAGATTTAACAAACAAATCTTTAATCATTACTATTTTAAAAAAAACAATCAAGAACAATAAAACACAAATAGAAAAACCTGGTACAAAAAGCTACAGGAAGAGATGAATTTCTGATGCAAGCCTCCTCCAAGGATTTCCTGAATTTTCTTCAATCCTCCAATGAATCCAATCCAAAATCCAACAAATGCAAACAATCTTTCCTTCAATCAATTCTACAATCAAACTTTCTTCAAACCTTTGTGCAAATTTTCCAAAATTTCTTCCCTGCTGTAAAAATGTATTTTTTTCTAAATCTCTTTCTGCTGCCCTAAAATTAAAACATGTATTCTTTATAAATCACAATTACCTGATACAACCCTAAATCACATTACATGCAAATTAGATATTTCAATTTTTACAACCCTAATTCACATTACATGCAAATTAGATATTTCAATTTCAATTTTCGAAAACCCACTTTCAATTTAAAATGCAATTTGAAATAATAAATTAATTTCCAAAGTTGCAACTAATTTCTCAAATAAACATTTAATTACAATTTCCAATTTAATTTCCATACGTCTAAATTAAATTCCAAAATTAATTTTAATTATTTTATTTCCTTTCATTCTCTTGCATCATGTTTAATTAATTAATTTAATTATTTAATAACTAAATTCAACCCTTTGGATCAAATTTAATTAATTAAATAAACTAAATGTAATTAATTAATTTAAATATAAACTTTTATCCACATTGCATTATTTAAATTAAATAATCATCAACATGATTTAAATGCAATTATTCTAAATATCTATTTCCAAATCAAGAATGTTTTAGAATTAAATAACATCAAAGCAAGACAGGCAATGACTCGACACACACAACTGACGACACACTAAGGCTAGCATGTAAACTTGACACATGTTACTTAGCTACTATCTCCCATTCAACTTAACCGTTGGATCGACACGCTCAAACCTGTGAAACCAGGTAGAATCGGTGTCATGTACCTGCAATCCTGCAATCAAGTAAACAACATCATACAATATATCCAGCATATAATACACACCGTGAAGAAAAAATTACAGATTCGTAGGGCGCTCGCAAGCGAGTGATACGAAACCGTCCTCTTCACCAATACACTCATTGAAACTGGCACTTCCATCATAATCCAGGAATCTCATAATAACATCTTATGTTAACTCTACAACATCATTAATCCATAATGCATGTGAAACAATAATCAGATAACTACATCCCACAATAATAGTTGTCGCTCAATAGTAGCGATCAAAACATCATAACAAAATGTATCCAGTATCAAAGTAACTGCAACTAAACATAGCATAAAGCAACTTGAACTAGAAGCAAAACGGAGGGGTATTACACAACTTTTTGCAGATGTCTTCCTTTTCCTTTAAGGTGTTTCCATGTTTACCTTGAAAATTGAATAAATTTTACTACAAGACCTCCTAACCTTAACCAAATTGTGAAAAAAAATTGTATTACGGTCACCTTCCTTGAGCCATGTCTCTCTTGATTTCTTCCTCCAAAAGATTGCTTCTCTTGCCAAAACCTTCATATAATTCTTATTGAGTTCTTTTTCTTTTTGAAAATCATCCTCATTCATACCCCCTTCAATAACTTTCAAATGCAGCACCCCCAATTCTTGTTCAATTCTGAAATTTTTCGAGAAGATGTTTTTAAACACCCCTCTATTCCATTTCTTCATCTGCTCCTTGACAAATTATAATTTTTTGAAAAAAATAAAAGCTTTGTTTCCAACCCTTTTTGGCGCATTGGCCCACCAACCAGCTACCAACTCCATAAAGCCTTCCTCTCTTAGCCACATTTTCTCAAATTTAAATGGGCATCGATCTGGTACATTATCCTCTTGGATTCGCACACTAATTGGGTAGTGATCAGAACCCGTGATGGGGAGGATGTCAGCCTAAAAATTCCACTGAAAATCTGCCCAATTACCTACAATGAAGAATCTATCTAGTTTTTCTGCAATATTTAAGAAGCCACTTCGCCTATTTGTCCAAGTGAAATCCCCACTTTTAAACTAAATTTCAAAAAGGCCACTACTAGCCACAAAATCACTAAAATCCCTTTGCTTTTGGTTTATCCATTCAAGACCTCCTCTCTTATCAGACGGTCGTAAAATTGCATTGAAGTCACCCCCCAACATAAATAATCTATCACCATTGTCAGAGATCACCTCTGAAATTGCATTCCACACTCCTCTCATATCAGCAATATTGTTCGGTCCATATACATTTATTATATAAAAACATGAGAGTAGTTGCTTAGATAAAACATTAGCCCATTGCCAATATTTTTTTGACCTTTTTACCTGGACCTCGATGACCACCTCTTTGAACAAAATACCCAAGCCTCCTGAAGCTCCATCTGCCTCAACAATAGAACATTTCCAACTACCAAAACACCTACTAAAGGAATTTACATCAACCCCACTAAGTTTTAATTATTGTAACAGGACAAAATTCGGTCTCGTTTGATCAAGACATGTCTTGATCAAATGAATCTTGTCAGGGGTATGGTAGCCCCTGACATTCCATGGAAGGACCTTCATTGCTCCCGAGAAAAGGCATAAGCTTTTCCCGATCTCAATTTTTTTTGCTCCGCAGCACTTCCCACAATTTCCAACTTCATCCTCACTGATTTTGGCTCTCGTTTCTTCTTTTCCCCCACCTTCACCTTTACCTTCTTAGCAGAAGTTTTCTCTAGGGTTCTCTTCAACACAATACCCATTTTTGCATTGAGGCCCAATTCATCCCCACCTCCTATCTCTTCCTCTAATGGGGAATCTGACTCTAGATCTTGAAAAGGGCTACAATCCTCTCTAGCTTCCTCAAAAGAGCTCTCCAAGTTTTGAATTGGAGAATTCTAAATATCCTTTAAAATGGGATCCTTAAATTCATAGCTTCCAATCACTCTCTAATTCTTGTCTAAAATGACTTTTCCTGAGAAGTCTTACATAGCTCCACCTGCTCACCTAGTGTCTCTCCCCTGAGATCATACAAAGGACCATTGTTATCACTTCTGGGGTTTATCTGATGAAGTATGGAGCTTTCATTAGCTTCAATTGTCTACACCTTGGAATCGTCCATACTTGTACTCTTTTATAAAGCAAGGTCTACCTTCCCTGTAGTGCAATTCTATTCAAAACCCACCTTATCCTTAAGGATCTCCTCCATTAAATCAATAGTTTGCTCAAAGGTTCTTTCCATATTCAACATTACATTTCCTTCCATCTGGCTATCATCTCTCCCATCTAATGAATCGTTGCTTGTCCAAATAGGCACCCAAGCTATATCGACAGTAATCGACCATCTCTTACCCTCATCTTGACTCCAATCAGCCTCTTTGAGCATGTCCGCTTCATGTTAATCTGCCCATAGACCAAGGGGTTTGAGTAAGTTTTTCAGGCCCCAAACTTCCTCCACAGATTGATCCAACCTTTTTGACATAGCATCCAAGAATGTGTTGTCTTCAGCTTGAAATTCTCTTTCCTTTGTCAATAATAAATCTATTAGTGCATTTTGAACTAAACCCTTGCCTTTATCCAGTTGCTTGCATTCCCCCATAGGATACCCTACCCCTTTACATATAGATCACATTTCAATTGATTCCTCAACTTCAATTGATTGTTTCCATATACCTTCTCCTGTTTTGAGTTCTACCATTGTCGGGAGAGGATGAACCACCTGCCACAGGATACAAATGTGTGCATACATGCTACAATCATTACTTGTTAAGGCTTCATCCACCTTGACAAAGGTTCCTAGTTTATTTCCTATCAACTTTAGGGTTTCAAAATCCCAATATTCATGAGGGAGGTTATACAATCTTATCCAAATCGAAACCTCCATCAAGGTTTCATTTTTAGGGTTAAATTTAGGAATCCAATCTTTAAGAAAATAACCTTTACCCCCCATCAAAAAAGGCCCACTATTGAAAATCAACTCTTTGTCTTTAGCACTTGGACAAATGACAAGGTAGAAACCATTTGGTAATGTTTTCAGAATGGTTGCTTCTCCCCAGTGTTCATTGCACCAGTTTCTAACCCTTCTAAGAGTCAACCAAGGCCCGCTCCATTTCATAAAAATATACTTTTCCTTAAACTGACTAACAAATTTGTTCTAGGCTTGGCCATCAATTGATAAAGAAACAACTGTGGTGTGCTCCAGAGAAGATTTTACCTTTTCATTTGGTTGAGAATCTCCTTGCCCCTTTGTCCACCAAAATGTCTTCTCCACTTTCCAAAAATCAACCAGTGCATTCAGTCACATATTTGCATACCCCCATCTATTCCTTGTAACAAAACCCTGAGGAGAAAATTTGTCATTTCCAGACTTATAAGAGTCATTACTATTGTTTTTCGAAGCCTTCCATGCTTGACTCGGTGCTCGCCATGACTAGTTCTAATAGTGACCTCCATTCCTTTGATTGTAGGGCCACAAACTCAGATCTCTCCCATGCCCTCAAGAAACCTACGACCTGTGAAACCCTTGCTCCCTCCATCGCTCCACCATTTATCAATATTTTTCATGCAAAATATACAATTTTCATTTTTAACTCTAAGACATGTTGGAATATTCTAGCTAGTAGTGATTCCATGGACATACTATTAAGCACCCTACTATGATGACTTGATAAAATTGGGATACCAAAATAAATACCAGGTCACTCACCATAAGAGGAGTTGAAATGCATGTCCTCCCAACATTAGACATCTTATTATCCAAGAAATTATCCATGACATGAAATATTCATACTTGTGATTGCTCCCAAAGATCCCTTAAAGACAATTCCAAGCATTACAACCTTTCCTTTTGTTCTAAATCTTAGCTTCTTGTTTTGATACCTCTATGGAAAATCACCAATGGAATACAACTACCTTTTTAGAAATCTTGGACCATTGTGTTGTAAATTGCATCACCCATTTTTACTCCACAACAACTCCCTTGCATAAAATCTTTCTACAATTTTTTTTAGAGTCAACCTTTCTTGTAATGAACCATGTCCTTAATACTATTTAATAGTGCCTAAGTTTTTCCCATTCTTTTCTTATATGTGGTCTACTCATAAGAGCATTATATCCTTTGTAGAGAGATTCGATCTCTTCTCAATGATTTCATTAATTGTCATGCTCTTTTTCACATGTTTACAAGTGATCCTAGGTAAACAATATACACCCTTAAGTGTTGTTGTTGATATCCAAGATGCCAACAATGTATGGATTTTTTTTCCATGATGAATCAAAAAAAAATATTGAATATGAAAATACACTATCATCATGCATGAGTACTCTTGAAGTGGAAAGAAATAATCTCCTTTCCATTTAGTACCCTTCATCTTTTTATCATCATTACAATACTTAACATTTAGACAAAAATATTGTAGTGACATGATATAAAAATGGTGTAGTAAATCCATGCTCACACCATCATCTAGGTTTCTTAAGTTGTAATCAAAGAATCAATCGAAATGTTTACTTGAAATTTCTCAAATTTGGGAATTTTTGAGACTTTTTCATCAATGTTATCATCCTCAAAATGAAAATTAACAATAGAATAATATTTAATTAAAGTATCTTCCATAAATTTTTGCTTGACAATATGTCTATCTGGAAGATTAGTCTCCTCTGGTATCATCTCCTTCATTTATTCCTCATTAGTTTCTAATTATTTGATCTTCTCTTCTAAATTTTCCTCTTCCTTTTCTTCTTCAAGCATATTAGACTTGAGTTCATACTTCACCAATTCAAGGTTTATCATTTTCCTTTTAGATTCTCTCTCATATTGAAATCATTTTAGTTTCACCATGACATTTGTGGCTTAACCACCGTGATTAGTTGTAAGAGAGGCAAAGATTCTTTGTTCTTAGCTCATTTTAGGTTCCTTCAGTTATCTTCCTTGTAGCAACTAGAGGTGTGGTCTTTTGAGGGTGTGCATGATATTTCTTCTTTTGTGAGATTTCCTTTGAGATGCTCTCATATGATGTCCTTGAAGATGATTTATACTTTGGCATTTTTTGTGTATTTGGTTTTAACTACTCTTCTTTTTGCAAGAACATTTTCTCTTTTCCATTTCTAATGATCTCCTCCTTAGGGACCTATTTTGAATTTGAATCTTCTTCTCTCTTCCTCAACTTTCTTAGGTATTTACACATATTTCCTTTTCCTAATGCCCTTAAAACATCTTCAAAATGAAGTGTTAATTTGAAATCATCCAAATGTTTTTTATAATCTTCAAATGGTCTATTAAACACTTCTTCCAATAAAATATTGTTCTCTATCAAAATTTCTTCTTTCTTTTAGTAGAATGAACTTTTCCTTACCAACTTGAAATATTCTTCAAAGGTTGTGACTCCCCTCACAACTTCAAATTGATTTTTATATCTCTCCATTAATCTAGCCACTTCTTCAAACTTGTTCATTCCATCTCAATTATTCTATATTTAATCTTGTTTCTTTTATATTTGTATTCATTTATCAATAAAATATTGTATAGTATTCCCATTTATTAGGAATATCCAAAATTCTCTTGTGATTCATAAACTAGAAGGAAAACTAGGTTTGATACCACCATAATATCCTGACCAAAATATTATGCAAATAAACTTGTATTTAGGGGATTATTTAAAACCCTTCTCCATATATTATTTAAATATGAATTGGATGCTTTAAGTAGTTTTAACAAAAAAAACCATAATTTCTCTTATGTGATTAATACATTAACCATTATAATAACCCTAATGATTATATTAAGCAAAAAAAAAATAGGGTTTAATTATTTTTAATCTAATTTAATAAAACTCAAAAAAAATCCTCACTAAAACTCTAAATATTAACCTTGGCCATGAATTTTAGATTTAATATATTTGTAAGAGCTAACAAAATCCTAATTTTCCCATGGATTTATAATTTAATATTAATAACCTATACTTAAAAAAATAAAAAGGAGTCTTTTACATAATTGCTGGGCAAAAATAAAATTTGAACATTATATTCAAATATACAACAATGATAACATGAAAAAATGAATACAATGATTGCAACCTAAACAAACAATAATGCAAACAACACTTCAAAATATTGCAAGGGTTTTTCAGTTATACATATGAGATTCGTAACCATGGAGCTCTTTAATAACCTCTGAGAGGGACCATTTGATTGGCTAAAGGGATTTCATCCTTCAATCTACAAAACCAAAGGGTTTTTCATCCTTTGGTTCCCCACAAATCCAAGCTTTTGTCCTCAAACTTGATACCTCTTAACATATGACTCTAAGTTGTATTTTCTAGGGTTCCTAATGTTGAACAAAAGTTCATAGCCTTCATAATGAAAATATAGCAAGTTATATCCTTTAGTGCATACAAATAGCCCAAGGAAGAGACCCACGGTTGATATGAGATCTCGCCAAAATACTGGCTAAGGTCTACAGCAAGATAATGTGTGGATACAAGTATAATCATCACATTAAAGATGTCTAAGGAGTAAGTGGTCAAGGCATGGAAGAAAAATGACTTATTTTTCCCACTTAATATTTAAATTTGTCTTCTTCATCCATTTCTTGAAATCATGTGTGAATCTACACCATTGAGACTTGATCATTATTTCTAGGTAGGAAAATCCTTTCTATGGTATTTGTAATGCCAAATTAGTCATTAATGGATCTTGCAGTCTTACAAGGGTAGGTATGAATGATTGTGCAAAAAGGAAGGAATGTTAGAGTTCAAGATCAAAGATACCTCATGAATCTTATTGCTTGTCAGGATTATAGTTTATGCAAGAGGCATGCTGATAGGGACAAGTCCAAAATTTTGAAAAAGGGAGAAGAGCGGGGATTGAGAGAGAGGCATGCAAGTGAGATAAAGTCTAATGACTTGAAAAGAGCAAGGGAAAATGAAGGTAGGAGAAAAGGGATGCCAAGATTGAGGTCTAGAATTCCAATAGGGACCAAGGAAAAGTTTGAAACTAGGCAAGAAAGCATGCTAGGGTAAGGAACTCCAAAACTCTAAAAAAATTTCAACCTTCAACACTTGGAGATACAACAAAAAAACATCCCACACATAATTTTTGGGATCAATCAAGTTGGGTTCCATCAGAATTAGTCCACTAAAGATAGGAAATGATATTTTTTCTACAAACATATATTTTTTGAAAGGGGTACATTACATCATCATATTGTGAATTATGTTCTTACTAAAGATAAACCACCAAGTATGTAAGTGCAATGATAATTTAGGTCATTGATGAGGTAAAAATAACCTCATCATAATAACATAATAAAGTCCTATTCCATATATGCAAAATCCTTATCCTCTGCCAATTAATTAAACTTTAGGAGAAATAATTGCTTGCTTTTTAAGGAAAAATTGTACAAACTTTATTTCTCATGATTTATTGAAGTATCTTGCCAATACAGATTTAATAGGTTGTTTTGAGTCTTTTGTAAGATAATAATCAGTCATCAAGCAACAGTTGGAAAGCATTCCACTAGCACGTGCTCCAGGAAATATTAAAGATGTGCGCTGGAAATATGCTCCAAAACTTTAGGTTGATGGACCGACGTTATAGATGTTGTTAGTTTTAATTTATGTTATGTTTTTAAGTGCAAATACTTCATGGTTTGACTCGAGCCTCTTTAATATCTATGTAATGGGTTTTAAAGACATAAAAGTTTGTTTGTAATCTATTATAGACTTTTTCAATGGTCATCTACGTCATCTAAAATATAGGACTTAGTTAGAAGTTTTCTATAAAGATGTAAGCTCCCGAAGCAAAAGATAATGCAAAATAGAGTAATGTTATGTTGTCAACATGTTTCTTGAATACATATGAATAAAGAGATTACTACATATCAATTTTTTGAGTTGTTGAGTATGGACAGAAATTATTCTTAATGGAAGAACTTTTGAATCAGTTGTGTATGTGACCTGAGGACGAACATAGTAACCCACGAGCTGGCTACTCAAGGGAGAGTAGATTAAATAGATGAGTATTTCCTTTCTGTTGTTTTTATTGCATGCATGATAATTACAAGTATAGTCACTTGCATATGTTAAATCTTGTAGGAGTCATTGACACTATTTATGTAGATTCTAAAGTTTCGGAGCACTCACTATATGTTATTTATGTAGTAATCTAGTTGTTGTGAACCGTTTATTACTGTATTCAATTAGATGTTTCCTAGTTTGTTTACAGGTTTTTCTACTCTTTTAGTTCATACACTTTTTAGTTTAATTGGTTATCTGCTTTCTTATTTAGTGATCATGTTTTCTAGGTTAGTCATTTTATGCTTTCTAGTTTAATGTACTCTCAGCTTTCTTTAAGATAAATTGTTTTCCAATTAGATATTTAGGTGGCCTTAGGTTAAAAATTAACATTAGCTTCTCTAAAAAGATATAAATCTAAATGAGATAGTCAAGTCTTCTTCTATTGCAAACTACCTTGGACACTACCCGGTCAACATATTGAACTTTTATCTTCTAAAGTAATGGGACCTAATGACAGCCTATCACTTTTTGGCACTGTTGTCGGGGACATAGCTTTCTTGCTTGAGTGTTAATAGGAGACACCTCGGATACCTCTTTTTAGGAAAAAATACCCCTCCTTCGGCTTCCTTTTTTGCATGGTCAGGAAAAGAGGCCCTCACAAAATATTTATACCAAAGACCCCCCCAAAATACATTCCAATCATACATAAGGAGACCCAAATCTTAGAGGACCACTTTGTTGACGAAATACTTGAGCCTAGCCCCCCTGAGGCTTTCCATTATCTTCTTGAAGATCATCTACTAGAACAACCCGTCATCGAAGAAATAATCCTAGAGGAAGGTACTCCTCTGAACATCATGGGTGATCGTAGGGTTGAGCCTAACCGAAATAATGCTAGTCGTAATAACAATGATCCTCAGCCACCTCGATCATTCATGTATCCTATTACTCCGGACGCAAATGATGACACCATAATGAAAAATATATCTCCAGCTTTCCTGCCAACTTTTCGTGGTTTGTCCTTGGAAGACTGAGACCAGTTTCTTTTCGAATTCAGGGTCCTCTATCAAACCTATGACTATAAAAATGATAACCAAAAACTGAAGTTGTTTCCTTCTACCTTGAAGAATACGGTCATGCGTTGGTTTATGGGGTTATCTTTAGGATCTATTATGTCTTGGGAGGACATGGAGAATTATTTCCTACATAAATACTAGAGTTATTGTAGGGTGAGTGATCGAAAAGAGGAGCTATTTAAACTTAGACAAAATGAGGATGAGAGTCTAGAGGACTACCTAGACAGGTTTCTTTTCTTGACTAAACGGTGTGGAGAAGAGACCATTAGTGACGACATTCTCAAAACCATATTTCTTAACGGACTCAACGAGGATGCAAGGCGAATCCTTGATTTGATGGGAAAAGGAGACATGTCTCAAATGGCCCTTGAATAAATATGTATGTTGTGTTAGAATTTCTCATGTACCCATGGAGGAATTCTTAAAACTACTATTTTTAAAGGGTCCAACAACATAGGTAAGCTCTGGGAGGAAATAGAAAACCTTAATATGGACATACTCGTTCAATTGAACACTACTATAGATGGCATACAAGCTAAGACACGTAATCTTGAGACCTTGTCCATTTATTGTCCTGGATGCCAAAATAAGCACCTATTACGAGAATGTCCCTTAGACAAGGTTAATTTTTGTCAACTTTGCGAACAAAATCATCCTACAAATCAGTGTGAGCTCCTTACTGATCTCAAGAATTCCAAGAAAAGGATTGCACATGTTGAGGAATAAATCATTGTGGTAAATCAACGCCAAGGAGGGAACTTTCCTTATGGACAAAATTCCAATCCCGCTTGGAAAGCTTAAAATAATTAGGTTGGTAATCAATGGACCCCATCATGGCCTTAACCACCGCCCCAATAAACTAACTGGAGAACTCCCTATTGGGTACCCCCTAAATGGGCAAACCAATCATTGGGAACTCAACAGTGGCCAACCCAAACTCAATAGCAATGGTATCCACAACATACTACTCCTCAATGGAATCAGGGGTAGAATCAATTCTCTACTGGGCCTCGTAGGAATCAACAACAAATTTTTTTACCTCCACCCCATAATCCTCCTCAGAGTGAACAGATAAATCAGCCTCATCTCCTAGCGTAGCCACTTCCCAATCCAAAGGATAATCGACAGAATACTCCAGTATACTCTACTGAACAAGATAATGTTATCGAACTTAATGCCATACATTGTGGAAATGTTCACTTGTGCTCGGGTCAAACTATTCAACCACCAATCATTGAAGAAATTATGGACGAGCCTACTCCTAAAACTCTTGAGAAGGATACTCCACCCAACCATACTATACCTCCTTCAGCAACAGGAGTTGTTGACTTACCTCAGGAGGAGGAAGGTCAGTCTCCTACTAAACTTAGAAAGGATACATCTCCAATAGAGAAAATTCAACCACCATTTTCGAAGCGTCTGAAATCGACAAATTTGAAAGATACTCCAAAAATATATTTGACCTCTAAAATTGCATTAATTCAGGAAATCAAACAACTGCAAATAGAGGCTCCTTTGTTGCAAGCCATAAAGGAAATTCCTCAATTGAATCAGCTGATCAAACAACTTTGTATCAAAACCCCAGGAAGGAAACCAAAGAAAATAAATACTGTGCACATTGGTGGCTATTTAGCTGACTTTTTATCTGGAAAGATTATCACTCCAAAATATGATGATCTCGGTAGTCCACTCATAACCGTCACAATTAATGAGGTACCAATATTGAATGCATTAGTGGATTTAGGAGAAGCCATTAACGTAATGATTGTGGATGTGATGGAAAAATTAGGTCTTACTGATTTACATCCCACAACTACAATCTTACAGATGGAAAATCAGTCCATAGCCATTCCAAAGGGCATTATTGAAAACATCCTTGTCAAAGTTGATGGATGGGAATAACCAGTTGACTTTCAGGTCATCCAATCACTTACACCCAAAGATAGCTATCCAATAATTCTCAAAAGACCATGGTTGGCCATTGTCATAGCTAAAATTGATTGCAGAGGAGCAATGACCATTTCTCATGGTCCATACAATAAATGTTTATTCTTGTACCCTCCTGCTAAGCCCACCGAATATAATAAAGTTTGGGTTGATGAACCATAAGATGTTGATAGTCGAGACAGTTTGGCCTCATTAGCCATGGTAGTCATTAAACAACATGGAGAAGAATTAGAGGATGAGTTAGTAAGTGATGTAGAGAATCTTGCCATAGGTTCAAGTGATGAGGAAATGGTTGATGCTCCGGAAATTCTAGGGCAACTAATCGATGTACATGGGATGGAATAGAATTATACAACTATGGGAATGTCATGTCCTTTGGCCAATATGATTCTCAAAACTAGATTTTTTTTTAGGATATTTCTAGATTTCATCGACTAATACCTCATAACTATCCTCTCAATACCTTGTTGCGACCAATTCATATAGTCACTTTGGCCCATCTGGGAACAAAATCAATCATGTTGTTGCTGAGAAAAACCTTGAACATCAATAGTTGGTTGACAAAAGTAGAAGAGGATAGATTATTTAATGTGTTGGTAAAGTGGTCTAAAGATTTTTCTTGGGACTACATAGACCTAAGGGGAATCCATCCAAGTGTCTGTACGCATCACATTTATACTAATCCTAACATAAGACCTATATGTCAGCCACAGAGAAAACTCAATCCTACACTAAAGTATCTTGTTAAAGTTGAAATTGAGAAACTTCTTCGAGTAGGGTTTATTTATCCCATCTCTAACAGTAAGTGGGTGTCACCTATCGTTGTAGTGCCAAAGAAAAATTGGAAGTGGAGAATCTGTGTAGATTATAGAGAACTCAATAAAGCCACTCATCGAGATTATTTTCCCTTACCATTTGTGGACCAGTTTTTGGACAATTCGGCTGGGAGGAAATATTTCTCCTTTTTGGACGGATTTAGTGGTTACAACCAAATTCAGGTAGCACCAAAAGACCAAGATAATACAACATTTACTTGTCCATGGGGCACATTTGTATATCATGTTCTTCCCTTTGGAATCTGTAATGCTCCTGCAAATTTTAAGAGAGCCATTCTAGCTATATTTGTTGAGCTTGTCAATGATTGTGTAGAAGTTTATATGAATGACTTCATTGTCTATGGTTCAACCTATGATGAAGCCCTTCAAAACTTGGATAAAGTTTTAAAGGTTTGCGAGGATCACCGAATATCCCTTAGCCATGAAAAGTGTTTAATAATGGTGGAACAAGGAATAGTCTTAGGTCATCATATCTCCTCAGAGGGAATAAAGGTTGATCCCAAGAAAATTGAGGCCATTCAACAACTGAATACTCCTCAGACGCAAACGGATGTTAAAATTTTCCTCGGGCATGCTGGTTATTATCAGAGGTTTATAGAAGCCTTCAGTAAGATAGTTGCCCCTATGTTTTCTCTTCTCCAGAAAGATGCAGAGTTTAATTGGACACCTGAGTGTCAACTATCATTTGAAACCATAAAGGAGAAGCTTGTCTCTTCTCCCGTCCTACGTGGGCCAAACTAGAATCTTCCATTCCATATCTATGTCAATGCCTCATATGACGCAATTGGTGCAATATTGGGGTAGGAAGATGATAATGGGGGTAAATATGCCATATACTTTATTAGTAAAAACCTAACATCCACTGAGAAAAACTACACTACTATGGAAAAAGAATTATTGGTTGTAGTTCATGCCATTAAAATTTTTTGCCATTACATTACAAGATATAAAGTTATAGTCTATATAGATCACTCAGTTGTAAAATATCTAATGAATAAACTTGTAATTAATGGTCGAATAATGAGGTGGTTACTACTCCTTCAGGAGTTCAATGTAACAATACTTGACAAGTCAGGGAAATTCAATGTAGTGGTAGACTTTCTATCTAAAATTAAATAGGAAGATAGTGATTGTGCATCGATGCAAGATGAATTTCCAGATGAATTTTTTTTTTCTATTTCTATAAAGACACCTTGGTTCGGTGATATTTCCAACTATTTAGCTACTTCATAAATACCGCCTAGTTTTTCATCAAAACAAAGGAAGCGACTTATTAGAGAGAGTGCACCATTTAAATGGATTAATGGGATTTAATTCCATTATGGACCCGATATGGTCTTGAGAAGATGTGTCAGGGAAAATGAAACTTATAGTATTCTAAGAGCCTATCACGATGATCCTTCTAAAGGTCATTACTCTGCAAAAAGAACTTCCCATAAAATTTTGGGTGTTGGATATTATTGGCCTTCAATGCTGGTGCAGGAGCACTTGTTTGATTTCTTGACTCCATGAGGCCATTTGTAAATAGTTGCTCTATTTTATGTATTGGGTCTTACAATAAAGTTTATAAAACCATTTTATAGGTGTTTGATTCTTAGGAAGTAATATTTGAAGTCATTTGTCAAATAATGTTTAAAGTTGTTCCATATTGTAAAAATTGTAAAAGTTGCTCAAGAAAGTTGTCAAGCAACTTGTCAAAAGTGTTATTAAGGTGTTTTGTCAACAAACTAGCTAAAAGGTGGTTGAAAATAGTTGGTTTTGGTTGTACATCTATAAGTACATCCTCCAAAACTCGAATGGAGAGGTTGGAGACATTATTTGTGAAGTTTGATGAATGGCAACCTCAAGTTTGGTGTGCATTTTATGATTTCTACATTGTTTCCAGGTTGAAGTTGTGGTTTGTACGGCCTGGTATGCACTCAAATAATGGAGTATCATATATGGATGGAAATATCTTTGTTTTAGTTTCCAATTCTTTTTGTCTCATTCAATTTTATTGAGTTTTGTGGGAGATATGATTATTTTGGTGAGACTGCCTATTTTAACAATATTGTGCAGAATTTACAGTCTGAAGAATGTGATGGTACCGATTTTAAAGTATATATTTTGGGTCTAAAACCAAGTTTATGCTGTTTCTATATGAATCTACTTTCATTTGCTTCAAGTCTCATCAAATTTCATTAAGATTTGAATAAGTTATGATCATTTTAGTGAGGTTAGGTTTGAACCCTGTCTAGGGTTTGCAGTTTTGGGGAAAATGAAATAGTTTTCTTTTGGGCTACCATGGTTATGTTTCCAATGTGACATAGAATGAATAATAGAATGTGTTATACAAAGATTGATTTGGATTAATTTTGAAGTATTGTGAGATATGTTGTTGAATCCTCCTAACTCTACATCAGATTGGTATCAAAGCTCAGCAAAAGGTCTGGGCTGAGAAAGAAATTGGTTTTGGTATTGTGGTTTTGTAGTTGTGTTTTGGTTGGTTGCAGGTTATGTGAGAACCTGATTGCTGCCATTGAGAAGGTAGAGAGAAAAGTGAGTTGTGGGCAAGGAGATACTTGCTGAGACCATCTAGAAAAGATGGAGAACTTGAGAAGGCATTTGCAGGCAGAGGAGGAGAGAAAGAAGAGAAAAAGACAAGAAAAGATGGATAGGGAAATTGTTGAGTTGAAGCAAGAAATGAAGAGGTTGGATAAAGAGTTCCAAGAATCTATGAAGAGGATAGAACAAATGATGAAACAAGAGACAAGTTGGAATTTGAAATTGAAAAGGAAGATGGTTTGGCCTATAAAGAAGATTGTGAAAAGAAGAAGAAATGAGAAGATGAAAGAGGAAGAAGAAGCATATGAAGATGCACATGAAGAATTCCTAGATGAAGACAAAGATGTTCCAAAGCATGAAGATGAAGAATGTAAAGTTGTTGTGGACATTCCAAGGCAAGAAGGTGAATGTATCATTGAGATAAGAAACCTGATTTCGGGACTTGAATACATTGAGTTGATTAAGGGAATGATCATGGATGAATTTGTCATAGAGGTTTGCAAAGGATTGATGAATGATGGAGGTATTATGGTAGAAAGTTTGTTTCATTTCATTATGTTACTAATGCTTTGGACAAAGAATAATTTTCAGGTTGAAAAGACAAAGGAAAAAGTGCAAAGGAATTGGAAGATCAAGAAGAATGCAATTCAAAGGGGCTTGAATTTTTTTTCCCTCGGGAGTTTGGTGCAAAAGCACTTGTTTGATTTCTTGACTCCATGAGGCCATTTGTAAATAGTTGCTCTATTTTATGTATTGGGTCTTACAATAAAGTTTATAAAACCATTTTATAGGTGTTTGATTCTTAGGAAGTAATATTTGAAGTCATTTGTCAAATAATGTTTAAAGTTGTTCCATATTGTAAAAATTGTAAAAGTTGCTCAAGAAAGTTGTCAAGCAACTTGTCAAAAGTGTTATTAAGGTGTTTTGTCAACAAACTAGCTAAAAGGTGGTTGAAAATAGTTGGTTTTGGTTGTACATCTATAAGTACATCCTCCAAAACTCGAATGGAGAGGCTGGAGACATTATTTGTGAAGTTTGATGAATGGCAACCTCAAGTTTGGTGTGCATTTTATGATTTCTACATTGTTTCCAGGTTGAAGTTGTGGTTTGTACGGCCTGGTATGCACTCAAATAATGGAGTATCATATATGGATGGAAATATCTCTGTTTTTAGTTTCCAATTCTTTTTGTCTCATTCAATTTTATTGAGTTTTGTGGGAGATATGATTATTTTGGTGAGACTGCCTATTTTAACAATATTGTGCAGAATTTACAGTCTGAAGAATGTGATGGTACCGATTTTAAAGTATATATTTTGGGTCTAAAACCAAGTTTATGTTGTTTCTATATGAATCTACTTTCATTTGCTTCAAGTCTCATCAAATTTCATTAAGATTTGAATAAGTTATGATCATTTTAGTGAGGTTAGGTTTGAACCCTGTCTAGGGTTTGCAGTTTTGGGGAAAATGAAATAGTTTTCTTTTGGGCTACCATGGTTATGTTTCCAATGTGACATAGAATGAATAATAGAATGTGTTATACAAAGATTGATTTGGATTAATTTTGAAGGATTGTGAGATATGTTGTTGAATCCTCCTAACTCTGCATCAGATTGGTATCAAAGCTCAGCAAAAGGTCTGGACTGAGAAAGAAATTGGTTTTAGTATTGTGGTTTTGTAGTTGTGTTTTGGTTGGTTGCAGGTTATGTGAGAACCTGATTGCTGCCATTGAGAAGGTAGAGAGAAAAGTGAGTTGTGAGCAAGGAGATACTTGTTGAGACCATCTAGAAAAGATGGAGAACTTGAGAAGGCATTTGCAGGTAGAGGAGGAGAGAAAGAAGAGAAAAAGACAAGCAAAGATGGATAGGGAAATTGTTGATTTGAAGCAAGAAATGAAGAGGTTGGATAAAGAGTTCCAAGAATCTATGAAGAGGATAGAACAAATGATGAAACAAGAGACAAGTTGGAATTTGAAATTGAAAAGGAAGATGGTTTGGCCTATAAAGAAGATTGTGAAAAGAAGAAGAAATGAGAAGATGAAAGAGGAAGAAGAAGCATATGAAGATGCACATGAAGAATTCCTAGATGAAGACAAAGATGTTCCAAAGCATGAAGATGAAGAATGTAAAGTTGTTGTGGACATTCCAAGGCAAGAAGGTGAATGTATCATTGAGATAAGAAACCTGATTTCGGGACTTGAATACATTGAGTTGATTAAGGGAATGATCATGGATGAATTTTTCATAGAGGTTTGCAAAGGATTGATGAATGATGGAGGTATTATGGTAGAAAGTTTGTTTCATTTCATTATGTTACTAATGCTTTGGACAAAGAATAATTTTCAGGTTGAAAAGACAAAGGAAAAAGTGCAAAGGAATTGGAAGATCAAGAAGAATGCAATTCAAAGGGGCTTGAATTTTTTTGCCCTCGGGAGTTTGGTGCAGGAGCACTTGTTTGATTTCTTGACTCCATGAGGCCATTTGTAAATAGTTGCTCTATTTTATGTATTGGGTCTTATAATAAGGTTTATAAAACCATTTTATAGGTGTTTGATTCTTAGGAAGTAATATTTGAAGTCATTTGTCAAATAATGTTTAAAGTTGTTCCATATTGTAAAAATTGTAAAAGTTGCTCAAGAAAGTTGTCAAGCAACTTGTCAAAAGTGTCATTAAGGTGTTTTGTCAACAAACTAGCTAAAAGGTGGTTGAAAATAGTTGGTTTTGGTTGTACATCTATAAGTACATCCTCCAAAACTCGAATGGAGAGGCTGGAGACATTATTTGTGAAGTTTGATGAATGGCAACCTCAAGTTTGGTGTGCATTTTATGATTTCTACATTGTTTCCAGGTTGAAGTTGTGGTTTGTACGGCCTGGTATGCACTCAAATAATGGAGTATCATATATGGATGGAAATATCTTTGTTTCTAGTTTCCAATTCTTTTTGTCTCATTCAATTTTATTGAGTTTTGTGGGAGATATGATTATTTTGGTGAGACTGCCTATTTTAACAATATTGTGCAGAATTTACAGTCTGAAAGAATGTGATGGTACGGATTTTAAAGTATATATTTTGGGTCTGAAACCAAGTTTATGTTTTTCCTATATGAATCTACTTTCATTTGCTTCAATTCTCATCAAATTTAATTAAGATTTGAATAAGTTATGATCATTTTAGTGAGGGTAGGTTTGAACCCTATCTAGGGTTTGCAGTTTTGAGAAAAATGAAATAGTTTTCTTTTGGGCTACCATGGTTATGTTTCCAATGTGACATAGAATGAATAATAGAATGTGTTATACAAAGATTTATTTGGATTAATTTTGAAGGATTGTGAGATATGTTGTTGAATCCTCCTAACTCTGCATCAAATGCATAAAGACGTTAAAAATTATATTAATTGTTGTGATAAATGTCAAAGAGTAGGAAGACCAACTGCTTCTGCAGAAATGCCCTTGCAACCCTAGGTGGTCCTTGAACCATTCAAAAAATGGGGATTGGATTTCATTGGTCCCATAGACCCTTCCTCCCAAGGGAAAGAATATATCCTTGTCAGCACTGACTACCTGACTAAATGGGAAAAAGTTCAAGCCTTACGTGTTTCTAGAGAGGAACAAGTTGTTGAATTCCTCTATAATAATATTTTTCTTAGATTTGGAGTCCCCCAAACCATCGTTATAGATCAAGGACCCCAATTCATATCTGAATTTCTTTTGGTATTTATGAACCATTTTCAAGTAAGTCACAAAAAGTCTTCTCCCTATCACCCTCAGGAAAATGGCCAAGTAGAAGTGACTAATAAGGAGTTAGAAAATATATTGACAAAAATGGTTTCTTCAGGAAGATGATATTGGGCTAGAAAATTACCTGAAGTCATTTGGGCTTACAACACAACATGAAAATCCACAACTGGATTCAACCCCTATGAGCTTGTTTTTCGAAAAAAACCTCTTTTGCCCATTGAGTTTGAACTTCAAACTCTACGAACAACTATGGAGTTGGGTCTAGATCTGAAATGATCCCAAGTAGAACGAGCTTTATAGTTAAGTGAATTGGATGAGCTTTGTTTAGATGTTGTCCATCAAACCAAGCTAGTTCAACACCAGCAAAAAATTTGGCATGACAAACACATTAAAGAGAGAGAGTTCCATAACGATGAGTAGGTCTTGCTATTCAATTCCATATATAAAGATCACAAAGGAAAACTCAGGACTCATTGGTTGGGACCATATGAAATTTCTGAAGTCTTCTCGAATGGCACAGTTCAGCTAAAACCCATTGATAGTGATACATGAACTCTCTTAGTCAATGGTCATCGCCTACGTATTTACCATAAGCCTGTCAACAAAGAAGAATTTATAAAATTGGTAGAAATGCAGGGAGAAATCCAATGCATTGACTCTACCAAGGCATAGTCCACCTAATATATAAAAAAACATGTAATAAAAAGACATGTGTACCAGTTTGTTTTAAAGCATTTTTTATTAGTTCTTATTTTCGGACTTAACTAAATGTTGTCCCCATTCTGCAGGACTTCTCATGAAGATAGAAACAACTTCTAGAGAACCTTTCCAAGATGGTCTGAAACTTGATGGTCCAGATGTCCAGTGCTCTAGAACTTACATTTTATCATGACAGAGCTCTGGAACGCATGAAATTTGTTATGAAGGTGCTCCAAAACTTGTGGACTTTGATGCCTAGAACTTGAATCTCAACTCATCGCATCAGACGGTTATTCCTGTAGAATGGTGATTGGTGGAGAAAAGCTCTTGAAGTTCGATTTCATTCATACATAGCCATTTTTCTTCTTTTTGGCTACATCTTTTAATGATGCTTTGAAAAATTCCTTCGGTTGTTACTTTGGTTGCATCTTTCGACGATGCTCCAAAATCTTCTTAGGTTGTTGATCTAGCTGCATCTTTCAGTGATGCTCTGAAACTTTTTTATCTTCTTCATTTTGAATGCATGCCATCAAGCGTGCTCTGGAACTTAGTCCTGGGTTTTGAGCACATGTTCAAAAGCGTGCTCTGGAACTTATCCATCTTCATTATGTTGCCTCTTTCCATTAAATTTGAATTTCCTTGATGTTTTGATTGTCACAACTCAATACACACGCCTTCCTTTTAAAAAAAAATGTTTTCCTTGTCATAAATAAAATTCGGCATCTTTTCATCATAAATGAAAGTCATCATGACAACTTGTCTTCATTGATGACTCTGCCATTTTCTAGCTTCCTTACCCATGTCATAATAACTATGTCGTCACCTCAACCAATACCATTTCATCATCCTATCAATTCAGTAAAGGTATGAGAACTTCAAGTGATCATAGATTGTAAGTAAGTACTAATTTCTTCTAAGAAAGTAGTTATTTTTGAATAAGGTATAATTAATTGGCACGAGCTCTCCCTTCCTAATTTAGTAACTTGATCCACTCGGCGATTCACTACTAGTACGACACTCTTTTTGCACTCCCCCATGCAAATTAGCATTATTGCACAGTAAGCTCCAAGCAAATAAAAAATAAATAATCACTTTTTTATTATATTTTCAAAAACAACTGTGCACAAGCTTCTCGCACTGTTGAATTTTTAGTAGGGTGATAGATAAGAGACAAAAAAATGGGGGGTGCAAAGAATAAATCAGAGCCTGCTTCAGCAAAAAAATTACTGGGATTAAGCAACATTTCCAGTTTGTTTGAGGAAGTGGGTTGGTTAGATTTCATCAAAAAGTTTGAACGATACAATGAAAAGCTAATGAATGCATTTGTAGAGAATTACTCCAATGGTCAGGTGACACTTCATGGGAAGCGCTTTAAGGTGAGTCCAAAAATTATTTCTCGCCTCTCAGGGTTAGATAATTCTAATATTAAATTATCATAAACATCTCAAATTACATATCAAAAATTATCAAAATTATTCCTTAGAGAGGGAGACCCTCAGCCTATGATAGTTATCAGTACTAGGGGACAAAATAAAGGGTTTCAATGAACCTCTATCTTAGAACCTTGGGGAGAAGTTGTTGCATGGATTATAAAATATTTCACCTATGAAGGACAACTCACTGCTGTGGTAGGACCTACATTTCGTATGTTAATACATTTGTGTCATGGGAAATAAAACCCTGCCCTTAGGGTTAATTTGCCTCACTTTTTAAGTGATTCTGTCAATTCCTCTATAGAAATATACAAAACTAGTTTAGGGCCATTAAAACACCATTAGTTAATTCAGCTAATTTGTAAATATCATTTTCAAAAGAAGCCTGAGAGAAAATGAGAAATTTTTTTGTGTAAATTTGAAAAATCGTTGCCTAAAAGAAAATCAGAACCAAGGGAATCCTCTAGACAATTTGTTTCATCTTCTGAAGCAACTTCCCCTAAGGCCTCTAAAGCTCCTGAAGCCCAAATTCCCACAACCCCTAGTGAGGAAGTGACAGAATCTGTAAGCGAGGAATTTAAAACCCCAGATCAGCCAGAGGATGTTGAAATTATTCACCCAAGTGTAGACAACATTCCCCTTAGGAAGAGGAAAAGAAGAACACTTATCACTTACCAGAATTCTCCTCCCTTGATAAGAAGCAAGAGATTATCCTCTAACTCTACAGAAACCCTAGTACAAATTATAGGAAGTAGTTCAAAGAAAAAGAAGTCCAAGAAGCAAAAAAATCCCATAGAAACTGTTGATCTTATTGGTGATGAAGAAATTAGGGAAATAGGGGAGCAAATTCATCAATCTCCAGAAAATGAAACTTTTGTTGAAGAAAGGCCTTCCCATCTAGAATGTGAAAAAGAAACCCCTGTTAAATAAATGCCTTCCCACATAGAGTATGAAGAAGAATCCCTTGTTGAGGGAATTCAGGAAATATAAAAGGAGCAATCTCCACCTTCCATGGAGATTGAAGATTGTATTTTAGGGAACTTGTCCCCTATTGTAAATAGAGTTGTTGAGACAGTTGAAAATGAAAATGCTAATCCAGAGTTAGAAAAACTAAGATTAGAAATTGATGAGCTAAGAAGTCAATTGCACAAAAATAAGGAACATATTGAAATACAACAAGAAGAAATAATAGTATATATTACTGTGATAAGGAAAAGAGATCAGGAAATTCATAATTGGAAATTGCAGATGCAAGAAAAGGATACATTCATCAATGAATTGCAAACACAAATTCAGAATTGGGATCAAGAAAGCAGGACACATAGTGTTGATCTGTCCAATAAAGAAAAAGAAATTGAAAGTTTGACAAAGAATTTATTCCTATGTTTTCAGCTTTTGAAGAAGATAAGAAGAGACAAAAAGAAGAACTAAATGCTTCCCTTAGTAGGATTGTGGAATTAGAACAAGATTTACAAGAAAACACCAATAAGCCAATGGTGGAATCAAAAGGAGTTCAGACTAAACCAACTGTAACTGACTGGTTCCAAGTTCAAATTCCTCCATTATTAATGAAATGGATGGAATGGTGTTATTTCCTAACAAATGCCAAGATTGAAAATTACAAGTTAAAAATGGAGATGTTATTGTTAAAAGAGTCATTTCCTAAAGCCTATAGGGGAAAGCAGGATGCATACCAGATAGAAAAAATTATTTTATCTTGTATAAGGCCATCAAGGCTATATTCAATGTTTTTAAATGAACAATGGTTAAGATGGAAACTGCTCATAATTTATAATGATCATCCATATGAACCAGATGATAAAGAATTTGTTAAACTGTTTGTAGAATCAACTCTTGAAGATCAAGATATGTTATGCGAATTATTTGTTCATGATATTCTATTAGAAAACCACACTAATTTCTTCATTAACCTTTTTGTTGGAGAAGTGCAACTGAGATCTTTGCTATCTACCATGAGAAATCAAATTCATTGACAAGAGCACAGCAGGGAATATGCTCAAGCAGAGAAAAATGTGGGTCTTCAAATAAGATCCCCTAACAATAGACTTGCAGATTTTAAAGCTACCTTTTTAGCTCTTACATTGGATGAGAAAATGAAAGAAAGATATGATGGAAGCCTCCGACTCTATTACAACCATTTCATGGAACACGGGCAAAAATTGATTGGTCCAACTTGGCATGCTTGTGAAGAAAGATACACTCCATTACCAAAATACCTAAAGAAAAGAGAGGTGATTTCCCCTCTTAACATCAAATGGTCCTTCAGAAGAGTAGATGCCTTGGCTAAAATCTTTAAAAACCTCAGAACAAACTGGATAGGGATGAGGTATAGACCTCCCTTGTTACTCTTCCCACCTCCTACTTTTCATATTAACATAGATCAAAATGATAAAATCTTCAATGAATGACAAGAGGGAGTTTCTTTTCATAGAGACTTCCTCCATACACCTATACAGTTTTATAAAACAACAAAGGATTTGTATGATATTAGTGTTAAGTATGAAGAATGGAATAGAGGACAGGGCTACAACCAAGGGGCAGGAGGACCTACCAGGAATTAGGAAGGGGAGGAAATGATGAGGTAAAAATAACCTCATCATACTAACATAATAAAGTCTTATTCCATAAATGCAAAATCCTTATCCTCTGCGAGTTAATTAAACTTTAGGAGAAATAATTGCTTGCCTTTTAAGGAAAAATTGTACAAACTTTATTTCTTATGATTTATTGAAGTATCTTGCCAATATAGATTTGATGGGTTGTTTTGAGTCTTTTGTAGGATAATAATCGGTCATCAAGCAGCAGTTGGAAAGCATTCCACCAACATGTTCTCCAGGAAAGATTCAAGATGTGCACTAGAAATATGCTCCAGAACTTTAGGTTGATGGACCGAAGTTATAGTTGTTGTTAGTTTTAATTTTTGTTATGTTTTTAAGTGCAAACACATCATGGCTCGACTCGAGCCTCTTTAATATCTATGCAATGGGTTTTAAAGACATAAAAGTTCTTTTGTAATCTATTATAGACTTTTTCAATGGTCATCTACACCATTTGAAATATAGGACTTAGTTAGAAGTTTTCTATAAAGATGTAATCTCCTGAAGCAAAAGATAATGCAAAATAGAGTAATGTTATGTTGTCAACATGTTTCTTGGATACATATGAATAAAGAGATTATTACATATCAATTTTCTGAGTTGTTGAGTATGGATGGAAATTATTCTTAATGGAAGAAATTTTGAATCAGTTGTGTATGTGATCTAAGGATGCACATAGTAACCTGCGAGCTGGCCACTCGAGGGAGAGTAGATTAAATAGATGAGTATTTCCTTTTTTTTGTTTTTATTGCATGCATGATAATTACGAGTATAGTCACTTGCATATGTTAAATCTTGTAGGAGTCATTAACACTGTTGTTGTAGAGTCTGAAGTTCCGAAGCACTCACTATATGTTATTTATGTAGTAAGCTAGTTGTTGTGAACCGTTTATTTACTGTATTCAATTAGATGTTTCCTAGTTTTTTTACAAGTTTTGATACTTCTATAGTTCATACACTTTTTAGTTTAATTGGTTATCTGCTTTCTTATTTAGTGATTGTGTTTTCTAGGTTAGTCATTTTATGCTTTCTAGTTTAATGTACTCTCAACTTTCTTTAAGATAAATTGTTTTCCAATTAGATAGTTAGGTGGCCTTAGGTTAAAAATTAACATTAGCTGCTCTAAAAAGATAGACATCTAAAGGAGATAGTCGAGTCTTCTTCTATTGCAAACTACCTTGGACATTGCTCGGTCGACATATTGAACTTTTATCTTCTAAAGTAATGGGACCTAACGACAGCCTATCAGTCATCACATCTTTAGTCATTGGTAAACTCTCATGATATTATTTTTTTGAATGATCACAATATTTTTTTGATGATACAAAAGCACTTAAGTCAATAGAAAATTTTACATTACGAAATTTTTTTGTAAGTTAAGTTTTTAGTTTTTCAACTTATTTTTGGTGTGTTTGCTATTTTGTGGGTTTATCAACTTAATTTTTAAAGGATGATGCAAAAATGTTGTTGATGGAAAAGGGGTTTTAAACTTGAAATACAAATACATGTATTCTTCATATTGTTTCAAACCT
The DNA here is from genome assembly GCA_007115665.2 of Sequoiadendron giganteum. NCBI lineage: Eukaryota > Viridiplantae > Streptophyta > Pinopsida > Cupressales > Cupressaceae > Sequoiadendron > Sequoiadendron giganteum. The sequence goes on from CM021104.1 coordinate 633,899,772, forward strand.
AACCTTTCCACCACAAGTTATTTTTAGTTATTTATAATTGTTTACATCAAACTGCATTAGGGACAATGTGATTATGTTGTAGGAAATACGCATTTTTTCTTTAGGGACTATTTTTTTGCTACAAAAATTATATAGTAAAATGTTGCTATAGAAGTTCTTAACTTTTTGTGTGTTCTAAAACTTCTTCTTTCTTGTTAATAATTCAAATGAATGTTATTTTAATTCATTATAAATTATGGTCGAGTTCATCTTTCATATGTTCAAGTTACAATACATTGATTATAGAAACTTGTAAGTGTTGATTCAAAAGGCATCAAGAACTATTTATATTGTTGATCAATTTAAAAATTGATAAGAGTTGCCATATTGAGTTAAAAATTCATATATTCATCTATGACAAGATTAGGTATATTTATCCTTTGACCAACCACTAATTGAATTCCAAGATTTTGTTTTGGCAAGTTAAAAAGTTTTATTTTAATGTGTGGTGTGTATTTTTCCTTTAAGTTGCGATCTTTCAACTTCCTACATGTGCTCCTTCATTTTTGAGTGACTATAAAAATGTTTCATTAGGTTTTAAAAGAAGGTTGCTTGATATTTTGGAGAAGAGTTATTTTTGGACCGTGACCTTTCATTTCCAATAGGTTGTGCCGAGAACAAGAGTAGTTAAGGATTAGCCATGACAATTATGTGGGAATATGAGAGGGAAGAACTATGATGAACATTATATAGAAAATGTAAAACCCTATTATTTTAAAGAGAGGGACTATAATGAGGAAATGTTGTGTAAGGCCTTGTATTGAGAGAAGAGTGACATGTAATATTGTTGAAATACATTGATTCATGTAAGCAAGTTGTGATAAGGAACAAAAAATTAATAAATTATTATGTTGTTGCATTTATTGTTTTCATCATGAAGATGTGTGCGTATGTAGTTTGAGTGTGATACAAGATTGGATAATCTGATAAGATTCCTTGATCTTGATTACATTATTCGATGATGTTTTAATCAAAAATCAATAATAATATCACTGATTTATTGGGACACTATCTTTCTAACAAATTTTGTAAGGAAGAGAGCTCCAAAAAAATTCATTAATGGAAGAAACATTATTTATCTTTAGATTTACAATCTTGAAAATTTATGGAGATCATGGGAGTTCATTCTCTTTTAAAGAGATTACATTGTAAGGCTCTCTTGATGCAATAGTTCTCTACATAAGAGAAGAATGGCTTCCAAAAGGAGCCCCACCAATGCACAATATGTTCTAAAGCTTTAATTTATTTGGATTCATTGAAATTTTAATTGATGTTTTAAGTTTTATTAAAAATTACCCATTTGAAATATTCTTGCTGTTTATAATTATGTAGGCACTCACATTAGTGACTAGATGTTGTAAATGTTAACAAATAAGACAATCACATTTAAAATTAAAAGTGGAATAATCAACTAACCTTGTCTCACTTAAATAACAAAAAAGAAAACAATAATATTTATATAACTTATATAAATATACAACATAACATATTATTAAACATATAAACATAACCTACTTAATAAAATTGTAAATATAAGAAAATAAATTTAATTTAATTTCCTTATTAGTATTTTGATTATCACAATGTCAATGTTAATATGATATCCTATAAATAGTGAAAGATTGAGAAATTTGAAATGCAAAATAGCTAATACCAAGTAGCAACCACTCTACCTAAGATCTAAGCCCAAATCCCAAATCTAAACAAGAGACTACAAATGATAAAAGAGAGCAAACAAGATTGAAAGCATAAAATAAAACTCCCCTATCACAATTGATTATCTCCTTTGTTTCGCCACCAGTCTTCTTAAGTTGCAAAACTTTGCCCTCGGATTTTTAAGTGCTTGAATACCTATAAATGACAATGACAAGATATCAAGAACTTTGGAGAGTGTGGTTGTAAAGCCAAAATGGACGAGAAGACCTTTTATAGAAGATGGATGAGCTATTCAAATGGACAAATGAGATCAATCTTCTAGAAGATGGCAAGATCAACGGTGGAGGATGAATGCACCACATAGTGGTAGGGTTTGGGATGACTAAGGATAGACAATCAAGATTGAAAGAAGACCGAGAGAATCAACGGTCAATATTCAAAGAAAAGAGTGGAAGGAAAGTAGTGGAGGAATTAAATAAATTATTTAATTCATGGAAAGAATCTTTGACCACATTTTTAATTTGGTAAAAGATATGGAAAAATAAATAATCATTTTAGATTATTTATTTATGGAGAAAAGGAAAAGAATATTTAATTTAAAATGACTATGCAACCATTTAAATTAAATATAGAGGCAAATGAAAAAAAAAGAATTAAATAATTAAGTGAGATTAATTATTTAATAGACGAAAAGTGGTAAGAGGGAGTCAAAAAAAATAAATTATTATTTAACCATAGAAGAACGAAAAGATCAATGAATAGATAAATAATTAAGAATAATTATTTAACTATAGAAGAATAATGAGAAGCAAATAATTAAATAAATGATCATTTATTTAATTAGAGAAGGAAAGAGTTCTAGCGATGCAATTAAATAAATACTTAACTTATTTAATTGATCAGGGGAGAATAAAGACCAAGAAATGAATTAATTAAATGATTAAAATTATTTAACTAATAGATAAATGTGATCAAAGACAATAATTAAATAATTAAAATTATTTAATTATGCAAGGAAGAAGACAGGACGATGAAAAATGATGCTCGCAGACTAAGATGTTTTTCAATGTCTACACTTTACCCATCTTTAACATATGTGATTTTGAGCGTTGTGTCAAAGAATAAGATTCAAACCATGCCTTAGCATGCCTCAAAAAAGGCAAGATAGACCCATGCCCCCTTAGAATTTTTTTGGAAATTTTAAAAAATAAAATAAAATTTGTGAAAAAAAAATCGATAAGCCATTTTGATGCAACCACGTAGCCCAACATTCAAATTAAATAATGTCAGAGAGGAGAAAATCATCGGGACATAGGTCTATCTCGCCTTCACTGGGGCATGTTGGGGCATGATTTGAAAAATACTTTCTTAATTATTCTTTGACACACAACACTCAAATCACATTATGTCAAAGAGGGGTAAAATGTAGACATTGAAAAATGCCTTGGTCTGCGAACATCATTTTTCCACATCAATCTATCTTCTTCCCTTCATAATTAAATACTTATTTAATTATTTTCTTTGGTCACATTCTTCTATTAATTCATTCATTTTCTTTGTCTTTATTCTTCCTTCAGTTAAATAAATAAATTAAATATCTATTTAATTACCTCATTAACATCTTATTTCTTTCTATAATTAAATAAATTCTCATTTATTTAATTATTCAACCTTTGTCATTTGTCTATAGTTAAATAATTATTTTTTTGTGTGGAATTTTGCAGGAAGGTTTATGGTATAAAAATGAACCATAAATTACATCTCATATCATTGGATCTAAAATGAACAACAATCTACATTTTTACATTTATGAGGCTTAAAATGAACAACAATATGCATTTCTACATTCATGAGGCTTAAAATGAACAATAATATGCATTTCTACATTCATGAGGCTTAAAATGAACAACAAACTGCATTTCTACACTCATTCGTTTAAAACAAACAACTTTTCATCTCACACTCATTGGGCCTAAAACGAACCGCAACTTGCATTTTGTTGTTTTCTTAAGTAGGCACAGTTCAATTTGGGTTAATTAATTAATGATTGTCTACCGTGTTTGGTGCAGTTGCACACTTTTTGTAGTCCATAAGGTGTAGTGAGAGTATCTTCTCCCCTTATGTCTCGTGTGATCTTGGGTGAAGAGAAATCATTACATCTTATTTTTCTTTTTAGTTGGGCTTACCTAAGAGAGACATACATACGAAGAACTTGAAGGTGACTCAAACTAGTTTTTCTTTTAAGCCAGTATATAAAAAGATTAGCCAAAAGTCAGGTTTAATTTCTATTAGCTTTCATCGTACAATGTCGATTGGAATAGGGAGGTACCTTTGCGTATAAGTGCTCCTAGTAAGGTTGGTTAAAGCCTTAATGGCTTACTGGATGCTCATGAGGTGGCATGTCCCCAAGTTGTGACTAGACACCATTTTAGTAGCCACCCTTATTGCTTGACTTATCTTGGTGTCACTCTTAGTGCAAGGGTATAGCATCACACCCTGAAAGTTACTCACCATATGGCTCATTTGAGTGAGACGAGAATCCTCGACACAACATAAGTTACTTGTTTATACTTGTAACTTTCTGGGAAGAGGGTGATTTGGTTCATCCTTCAATTCCAGGAGGCCCTTATCTATCCACTCTTGTAGGCAAGATTTGATACATAACCTAAAAGGGTGTCCCTCACTCGTCTCAATGGAGATTCTAGGTTGTGGGCCTGAGCATCACGCCATTGGACATTGACCTTAAGGATAGGCAGTGCTCAATTGTTTTCAGTATGTGTTTATACTAGTGGAAATTGGGGTGAATAACCCCTAAACATACACATGCACATACCAAAATATTCACAAAGTCAACAACCAAGTATGTATTCAAAGTGTTTTCTGTGTTTTCAGAGTGTCTTAAGTCACATTTCCAAATTTTCCAAAAACAAAAACCATTTGAGATCATTAAACTTGAAACTAGCACACAGTTCACCGCACTTATAGAAATAGTGAGCTACAATTGCCTGATTATCTGAATTTCAAATAATGCTTGTCCAATCTTGATCTTAATCATCTTGATAGTGATCTTATCATCTAACAATTACAATTGCAAAACTTGATAATTCCATTCCATAATTTTTATTTAGGTTACATCACATTTAGGTTGCATTTTCCATCCTTTCCTAGCATAGTAAATCTTAGGTTTGGCTTAGGTTGCACATACCTTTTAGTTTTCAAACATAGGAAGCTTATGAAGCCTTTGGAAAATTCATGGTTACTTATTCATATTGTCATTGACCTTTATCATTCAATCTATCAATCATCATCATCATTGTCATTGTCAAAATTAAGTCTCAAACTTATGCCTTAGTTTAGACTTACCTTATCAAACTATCACTCTCTCAATATTGGTCCTCATAAAGGTCAATGACAATTTGGTTTGTTATCTTAGATTAACAAACCTTGGTTAACATCCCTTTTCTTAAATTTTAAGGTACATATTATTACTATCATTTGACATCCCTTAGTCTCATTTAGCTTCATTTTCATACCATATCCTTTAGTCATAAGGTCATTATCATTATTGCATTTAAAACCTTAGTATTATGTGCATTATCATTTTTCATCCTTATCCTTAAAAATCCAAAAAGAAAAATCTCATTTAAACATAGCTTAGTCTCATATCCCACTTTGCATTTATCATCCTTACATTATCATATTCACCTTGCAAGTTTTACATGGTTGAAACAAGATCATGAGAAAAAAAAAATGACATGGATTCCTCAAATGACCTCTTTTTTATTCCCCCTCATTGCACAAACCTTGGATCAAATTTAAATCAATCCTCACCATCACAAAGAGAAACACCACAAAGATAATCATCAAACATGTTTGATAGCATTGCCTTAACATAATTCAACAAAAACTTAACTCCAGAAGATATTGAAAGAGCCTCCCAAGATCCAAGGGTTATATGCATTGTAGATGAGCTTGTTAGTGTTGATCTAAAAAAATCTTTTATGCACTAGATAAAAAAGGTTCCAAACTTCATCAAGGCTATGATGTTTCTACACTTGTAGAGGGAGCTATACAAGGACTAAACCAAGGTTCCATCCAAAACACATTCTCATTAAGAATTCCATCCTCACACCAAGTTTTCACTAGCCTACCACTTGGGACAACAACACACATGGAAATAAATGTACACATTCCTAATCCACCAACATTTTGAAACAAGAGAACCCATGCAACAACACAAGGAAAAGCTTTTACATTTGGTGCCTCATCATCAAACCCCATGGGTATGACATTCACAAATCCTCTGTTCCAACACACAAATCATGCTCCCACACCTAAAAATCAGCCCAATAAATCAAGGAGAATTAATATTGTTCCACATAAGGTACCAAATCCATTTCAAAATGCAAATCAAGGTCCTACACCATCATTTCAAAATGAAAATCAAGGTCCTACACCATCATTTCAAAATTCAAACCAAGGTCCTACACCTCAATTTCAAAATACAAATCAAGGTCCCATGCCATTATTTCAAAACACAAACCAAGGTCCAACACTTCAATTCCAAAATGCCAATCAAGTTCCAACACCACAATTTTAAAATTCCATACCAAACACAAAGATGAATTTTGGGACAAATCAAAATACCAATCTTATTCCAAATCAAACCAGCACCAATGCAACATTCAAAAATCAATATCAACAAGGACCCATGTGACAAAATGCCACTCCAAATCCAACATTGGAAACTAATTTCATCACGCAAAACCAACCAAATGCGCAACACCATCTCTCATAGACACCTTGATGCAACAAATAAAAGAAATACAACAACAAATGACAAACATTCAATTGGGGACAACTAAGAATACATATTCTATGGAGGAATTGTGCCCTTATCCATTTGATATAAATCTATACATGCCACCTTTTCCCCCTCATCTCACTCCACCGAATCTTACCAAATACAAAGGGAAAGGGGATCTAGTGGAAAATATATGAGAATTTAACATGGCATGTATGGACACTATATATGAGACTACTTATTTGATGAGACTATTTCCATGAAATCTTGCAGGATATACTTTAGATTGGTTTGCACACCTTCCTCCATTGATTTGGACATGGGGTGACTTAGCTAATAGATTCATTCACCAATTTTCCTTCAACATAGAAAGTGACATGACCCTCATAAAATTGTGCACAACTAAACAATAAGAGGGGGATTCACATCATTCTACCAACGATGGTGAAGCATGGCTAGCAAGTGCCCTTTCCACATACCTAAGAAACAGTTAGTCCCCATGTTTGTGGAAAACCTTAACACAAAATTAATGACTCAACTCCAAATACAATTTGCACAACCTTTGAGGATATCATAGAAAAATGTGTCTTTATTGAGAAAGCTCTCGTGGCAAAAGGACTAGTCAAAGTTTCCAAAGAAAACCCAAAAGCTAATAATGACAAAGGAAAATTTTGGTCTAGAAACCAAAATATCACTAATGATGGAGTTGTTGATGCAAAATTAGTAAACCAAGGTCACCCTACCATTTATCTTAAAGTTCCCTCCACATCAAACACATACAACACATCAAACACTCAAACCCAAAGTCAAGATCAAACATTGAATGCAATTCAAAATAACAAACAATGTAGAGGACCTCCATGCACTAAGATAACATACACTCCCTTGGGTGAACCTATTGAATCATTTCTAAAGAAAATTTTATAATTCAATGCCATTCAACTTCCAGACATCAAGAACTGTGAACCCACATTGGTAAAACCTAATTGGTTGAATGAAAATGAATATTTTGAATATCATTATGGAAAAGGACAAAAACATCATCATGTTGGACACTCAAAAATATCATTCAAGAACTCATTGAACAAGGAGACATTTCAATGGATAACCCACAACCTAAAACCAATGTTGATCATACCATATTCAAAACTCCCTTGCAAGACCATGGAAAAGGGAAGGTCTCTAGCTCAGGTAACAATAGTGTTAATTAAAACCTCTTTGATAGCTATGTGTGTGCTTCCTTTTTTCAAATTTCTGTGATTTTGCGCTCCCTGATGATCTGTCTTGGTGGAGGCCCCATCAAGGCTCCTTCACCTATAAAATTTGATCCTTCCCAAAAGGTTGCTTCTTATCCTTCATCTTCTGGTGGTTTCAATCTCAAGTGAAAGGATGTTTTAAATCCTAAGGGAAAGGACACTTTTTTGGTCGGCGAGGACCCTACATTCGACGTGGATAAGCTTGTGGGTGGGAAGGTTTTGATAAAGGCAACTAAGGAGTCTTTTTCTACTTTCTATACTATTGAGGGGGATGAAGTGGGTGTCCTAGATGTAATCTTGAATGATGAAATCAAGGGTCTAAAGTTGTCCCTGGTTGGAAAATTCTTTGCTACCCGTCCAATATTGACTAGGTATGTAAGTGGTCAACTGACACTTGGAATCTCAAGGGTAGCATATCTATTAGTGTTATACATAAAGGTTTATTTTTATTTACTTTTGTTATCCCTAGGGATATGATTAAGGTCCTCACGGGAGGACCCTAGGCTTTTGTTAAAAGCTTTAAGAATATTTTATCCTTGTGTAAGTGGAAACCAAGGTTCGATGCCTCTGCTGACCTAGGTAAGATAGCCCCTACTTGGGTTAGGCTCCCTGGTTTACCTTTGGAATTTTGGCACAAAAATGTTTTTAAAGGTATTGTAGATTCATTTTCCACCCTAGTTGTGGTGGATAAAGTAACCCTTCTTAATTCTTGACTAGTATATGCTAGAATGTGTGTGAATGTGGTTGTCAATACAATTCTTCCTACCTCTATGACTTTAAAATCAAAATTTGGCAAATGGGTTCAGTTGTTGCAATATGAAAAGGCCATGGATTTTTTCAAGGGTGTAATAAGTTTGGCCATTTATAGGATTCTTGTAAAAATATCCCTCTTGAATCTAAGAAAATACAACTTGGATCTCCCTCAAAAACTGTGGATTAAAAGAACCAGCTAAAGGAGCCTATCACTCCAAACCCTCACTCAACCTTGATGCTCTCTGATAAGGCATTGGTGCCTTCTCAAAATTTTACTATGATTGAGAGTCGATCTCTAAATGATTGTACCCCCACTGATAATTTAGAAATGATCCTTATTGAGGAAGGCACTAAAGGATTCACCTCCTCACCTCTCTAGAAAAGTGCTTCAAACCACAAAATGATAATGAAGAAGTGGAGAATTTGCAAAAGCTACCACAATAAAATGAGGGAGTTGATGTCAAACTCTAGGAACAATAGAATGAATCCCTAGAGGAAGGTGAGATAGAAAGCCAAATAGAAAGTTTTTTCACTTCCTCCCCTAAGCTCTCTTGGGCGGGATTGGGATTAACGATGGATCAAATGGAAAAAAATAAACAAGAGAAGGAAAATAAGGAAGAAGCCAAGAAAAGTATGTTGAATGACAATTCCTCCCCAAAAGGAGGGTGTTGTGGATGAGGAATGGATAAATCCAAAATCAAAGAAGAAGAAGAAATCGAATGTGGGAGGAAACCATAAAGTGGGTAGACCTACCCTGAAAGAATCGAGGAACAAAGATATGGCTAAGGATGTGGCTGCTAGAAAGCAAAGAACCCTTGACTTCCTGGTTGGGAGTAAATCTAGAAAGAAGTAGGGGGGGATCCTCTCCCATTATTTAGTAACATCATGATGATATTGCTTCTCATTTTTGAGCTGATGTGTTTTTTGTCTTGGAATGTGAGGGGACTTAATTGCCCCTGCAATAAAAATTTTTGAAGGCCTGTTTCGCAGAGGTGAAATTGAATATTCTTTTAATCCAGGAGACAAAAATGAAAAGAGAATTTTTTGAAAAGGTGATTAAATGGCTCTAACCTAGTGCCAATTTTGAAGTAAGTGATGTTGATGGCGCCTCTTAGGGATTGTGACTTGTTGGAACCCTATTAGTCTTGTTGGAGAGCTAAATTTTTCTAATAATAATTGTCTTATAGTCTCCATGAAAGATTTGATTACCTCGGTCAAGTAGAATATGGCCAATATCTATGGTCCTAACTCAAGATTGGACAGACTTGATCTCTGGGATTTGTTGGAAGGTATTATTATCAATAGAAAGGAGGAGTTTTGGATGTGTAGGGGGGATTTTAATTCCCCATTGTATCCTTCAAAAAAGTGTGGTGGTCTTAATGACTTCTCTGATAGCATGATGGACTTAGCGGGTTTCTTACACTTTGTGGGACTTATAGATATTCCTTTGAGGGGATCTATTTTTACATGGACTAATAGAAGGTAGGGTAGAAATTTAATTCAAGTTAAACTAGATTATTTTCTTGTCTCCTCCATTTAGAACATTTTTGCAGAATCTCACCCTTACGGCTCTTCCTTGGAACTAGCTCAAATCACAGTGCTCTCCTTCTAGGATGGGAAGATAACATTAAAAAAGGACCATTTCCATTCAGATATGAAATAATGTGGTCTCTTCATCTAGACTTCAAATATTTGGTAGAATAATGGTGGAAGGATCCTTGTGATGGTACTCCCATGTACCATTTAGCTCAAAAGCTGAAAATGATCAAAGACACAGTTAAAGGTTGGAATAAGTATTCGTTTGGGAATATTTTTACCACCCAAAAAAACTTTAAGCCTAAAAATTGAAGAGATTCAGGATCTAATGGAATTGTGGATGATGGATGATGATATTTGTAATCAAGAAAGGGATCTTAGAGCTCAATGGTACAAAATAAACAAAAAGGAAGATTTTTTTTGGAAACAGAAATCAAGAATTCAATGGTTGAGGGAAGGGGATAGAAATACAAAGTTCTTTCTTCAATCCACCTTAGAACATAGATGTAGAAATAGGATCATATTTTTAGATTCCCCTAATGGGACAAGACTAGAGAGGGAGGAGGATATTGCAAAAGAAGTTGTTTCCTTCTTCTCAAATTTCCCTAAAATGCCTATGGTGGATAATTCTGAACTGGAGGAGTTTCTGCAGGTAATTTCAAATGTTATCTCAGAATGGGATTTGAAAGAAATGTCTAAATCTATTTCTTTGGAAAAATTTAGAGAGGCAGTATTCTCCTTTGGTGCTTTTAAAGTGCTAGGGCCAGATGGATTTCCTCCAAGTTTCTTTCACATTTATTGGGATATTGTATCCTTTGACCTGTTCAATGTTATCAAGGAAATTTTTAGATCAAGAAGACTTTTAAATCAGATGAACACCACCTTCATTGTGCTAATCCATTAGACAAATGAATTTGCTTCTATGAGTGAATATAGACCTATCAGTTTATGTAACACCACTTATAAGATTTATTCTAAGATAATGGTTAATAGACTAAAATTAATTCTAAATAAGTTGATTGTTGTTAACCAGAAGGGATTTGTTCAAGGAAGAAAAAATTTGGATGCGGCCATTTACACTCATGAGGTGTTAAATTCTATGGACCTTAGCAAAAAAAAAGGTATGGCTTTGAAACTCAATATTTCTAAAGCCTATGATCGGGTCTCTTGGAATTTCTTGTTTGTTGTTCTTGAAAATTTTGGTTTCAAAGGAAAATTTCTCAACCTAATCAGATCTTGTGTCACTACCCCTAAGTATTTTGTCTTGGTTAATGAGGGTGTTGCAAGGATTCTTCTCTTGTGGCTGTGGTCTGAGACAAGGTGACCCATTGTCTCCTTACCCGTTTCTTATAATTACTAAAGCTTTGGGTAGAAATATTCAGAAACAACTTGTTAATAAAAAGTTGAAAGGTTTTTGTTTTGCTTCATCCCTCCCCTGGCCTCACACCAATAATTTGTTGATGACATTATACTTCTTAGGGAGGATTCTATTTTGGAAGTTATACAATGGAAAAAATTTCTTGATAGATATGCTCGACTCGCAGGCCAACATATCAATTAGTAGAAAAGCAAGATCTATTTCTTTAATACTAGCCAAATTATAAAAGAGAAAGTTATAAATATTCTAGTTTGCTAGGAGGTTGAATTGCCAGCTACCTACCTTGGCTTACCTTTAATCTCAAGAAAACCTCATAGTAATTGCTGTTGTTTTTCCTGAGGATATGTTGCATCCTTAAATTTAGGATCTCAAGGAAGTAGCATTGATCTGTAAGTTTTGGAAATCTTCCCCAGATCTTGTTTTTCTAAAAAGTTGGGTTTTCCAACATTGTGTGGGAGCCAACCAGGTTTTCTTCTTAGATAAGGGAGATGGTTTCTTTGTTGTCATTTTCTCTGATAAAGATTATAGAAATGTTGTATTTAGGAAAAAATCTTGGATATGTGATGGGCATGGTTTATTCTCTACTCTTTGGATGCCAAATTTTTGTCCTTCCCAATCTATGGTAAAATTCATTCCTTTCTGGGTTCAACTTCAAGGGTAAGGCTTGGAATATAGAGAGTCCCATATTATTGAAATACTGGGTAATCGATTAGGAATTTTCTTGCATCAAGATCTGCAGTTTTTTTCCAAACCTTCTTTACCAGTTAGGTTTTGTATTCTTATGGATGTCACTAAAATCCTCCCTCTTGCTATTGATATTAAGTCAATTCATGGATTGTGGAGCCAAAAATTGGTTTATGAGGATTCAAAGCATTTTTGTTTCAAATGTCACTTCCCGCTTCATCCTTTCAAAACATGTGGTTTTGAAGGATGAGAATTTTGAAACAGCAAAGGATGGTTTTACTGTTAAATCTCAGGTCTATTTTTCAGATATTGTTTGTACTACTTCTATCATCGAGATGAATAGTTTTTTTGAAACTATTCTCAAGTTAATGGTCCTCGATTTTTTTTATAAGTGGTTTCAGAAATTCAAGTGTTTCTCCATGAATTCAGCTGAGTCATGTTGTAACAAATATTCTATTTGGAAATCAAAGGATGTTTTGCAATCTTCTTCAATTGAGGATTGTTTTGTTTCAGGTAGATCTCCTTTTATGCAAATTATCTTTCCATCTCCTTTGGGTTCCAACAGTAGTGGAAATGTCAACTTTTTAGTATCGCATTCCAATTCACTTATTATTTCAATTACACCTAAATGGTGTAAAATTTTGGTGTCACCAATCAATTTTTTTTGGCATTCATTGCATCTTTTGGTACCTGATGTCAAGTCTGTTAATTATCATCAAGTGAATTTGTGTGCTTCAATGTTAACTTTGGGTCTACATAATAATTGTGATGAGTTGCTAAATATTTTTGATAATCAATGTGTCGAGGAAAATGTTAGTTAGCATGATATTTAGCCTTCTTAGGATTTGATTGTATCAATTCTCAAGCTTCAAATGTTCCATTAGAAATGGAGCTTGAAAAATTTGTTGATGAAGCTTTACTGTCAATAGGTGACCAAATGATAGATGATATTGCTTCTGAATTTTTTGGTGTGGAGGATTTAGTGGATTTTGGTTGCTCAGTTTCAATTTCTCAAACCCCTTTGTCTCCAAATTTAAAAAAGTCACCTACTAAGAGGGGTAGAAAATTTTTAGCTTTTAAGTTACAAGAGGAAATTGCAGCAGGTATTCAGTTGACATTAGATGTCAATTTTTTTGTAAATGATAAACATAAAAGACCAAGGAGAGCATGTTGCTCTCCTAAGTTTCAATGAGAATTATATCTTGGAATGTCAGAGGCATTAATGCCTCTAACAAAAGGGTCCAAGTGAAACAACAATTGGACTCTTGTGGGGTTGATCTAGTGGTGCTTCAAGAAACTAAAACTCTAGATGTTACTTTTGAATATATTAATAAAAATTGGAATAAATGGAAAGCTATCATTCTCCAGCTCGGGGTGCTTCTAGAGGTCTGATTATGCTTTGGGATGCTAAAACTACAAGCATCAGCAACATTTCTTTTGGCTTCAATTGACAGTTAATGCAAGTTAAGAATTATGATCTATCTTTCTGGCTATTGAATGCTTATGGACGAAATAGTTCAGTGGGTAAGAAGTTATTATGGGAAACTTTGGAGTAGAAATTAGAGGTGTTGGGTCAAGATAAAGTCATTCTAGCAGGGGATTTTAATGCAATCATAAGTTCCTTAGATAAAAAGGGTGGTATTTGCCCACTAAAAAAAGATACGGAATCCTTTGATTCTTTCATTCAAGATAATGCTCTTGTTGATATAATCCCTCCAAATTTGGGATTCACTTGGACAAACAGGAGGCAAAATTTTCTTCAAATTGCAGAAAGATTAGATAGGTTTCTAACTTCTTCAAATTGGTCCTTGAGTGGTGTAGATTTAACCTCAACAATTTTGCCTTTTGCAGCATCTGATCATTTTGCAATTTCTCTTGATTTGTTGGGAAAAATTTCTAAACCAAAATTTTAATATTATTTTAATTTTAAATCAATGTGGTTCAGACATCCAAAGTTTCTTCGTTTATTAAGACATTGGTGGCTTAATGCGCCTTTTTGCACTGGTTCAAGAATGTTTCAGCTAAGTAAGAAGCTTGATCATGTCAAACAACATTTAAAAGTATGAAATCAGCAAGTTTTTAAAAATATATTTGAGCAGAAAGAGTTGGTCTACAAAAGAATTGTAGGGGTCAACGAGCTTATTATTTCTAGAGGTCTGGATTCCATTCTTTTTGAAGAATAAAGTAAGTTGCAGAAGGAATGGAAGGAATTGATTTTGCGATAGGAAGTTTATTGGAGATAGAAATCAAGAGAGTTGTGGTTAAAAGATGGTGATAGGAATACAAAAAAAAATCATATTTCAGCGCAAGTTAAAAAGGCAAAGAATATAATTGTTTCAATTCATGATAGTGTAACAAGGGATTTGCTTACAAAATAAAAATATATTCAAGAGGAAGGTATCAATTTTTTTTCTTCTCTTCTTACTTGCAATACTCAAGTTAATGAAAAACTAGTTAGAGATAGAGAAGAGGTCCTTCTGGATATCCCAGGTTTGGTAACAAGTGAAGATAATGACAGATTACTTGCACCTTTCTCTTTGAATGAAGTCAAACAAGTGGTTTTTCTATGTCTCTTGACAAAGCTTCTGGTCCAGATGGCTTTACTACCAATTTTTTTCAAAAATGTTGGGACTTTGTGGGTTATGATATACTAAATTCTTTGGAAGAGTCAAGGAAAACTGGAGGAATGTTGAAGAAATTTAATGTTACTAATATTGCTATCATTCCTAAAATAACAACCCCTCTCACCTTCTCATATTTTAGGCCTATTTCTATTTGTAACACCATTTATAGGATTTTTTACAAAGGTCATCTATCTTCGATTGCATCCTCTTATTTCTAAAATTATCTTTGAGGAGCAAGGTGGTTTTGTTCCTGGTAGAGAAAAAACAGAAGGAGAAATTGTTGCCCATGAAATCTTGCATTCAATTGCGGTCAAAAAATTATCATCTATGATTATTAATTTGGATATGAAGAAAGCTTATGATAGGGTTGATTGGTCCATTTTGAAGCAGGTGTTGCTAAAATTTGGATTCTCTTCAAAGTGGTGTAAATGGGTTTTGTCATGTTTGTCAAATGCTAAGTTCTCAGTATTGCTAAATGGCTCTGCAGTGGGTTTTTTTGGTTCTACGCAAGGGGTTCATCAGGGTGATCCACTTTCCCCTTTTCTATTTATTATTTTAGCTGAAGCATTGAGTAAATCTCTTCTTAAATCTCATCATCAGGGATTCATCAAGGGAATATGTATTCCAAATATTAACATACCAGTAACTCATTCCCTTTTTGTTGATGACACTTTACTTTTTGGCAAAGCTGTTATATCTGAAGCTTTGCACATAAAGGAGGTTTTGGATTAATATACAAGAGCTTCGGGTCAAAAGATAAATGGGGGCAAGTCAAAAGTTTATGTATTTAATACAAAAACTTTGCCTGAGAAAAGAATTGTGGAGCTTTTAGGTTTTCAACAAGCACAACTTCCTTGGAAATACCTGGGTATCCCATTTTTTGTAGGTCAGAATAAGCTATCTTATTGGAAAAAGATTATTCAAAGTATTCAAGCTAGAATATTATCATGGAAGGGGAGAAGGCTTACACTGTGAGGAAGAATATTGTTAGTAAAATCAGTGCTTTCTTCAATTCCCAATTATTTTATGTTAGTTTTGAAAGCTCCAAAATCAATCATACTTCAAATTCAAAAGTTGATTGGAAAATTTCTTTGGTCTGGAAATCTTGATAAAAAAAAAAAATTCCATTAATTTCTCTAGAAGCCATGTGTTTGGAGAAATCAAAAGGTGGGGCCAAACTTCATGATTTGGTGGAGATAAATAAGGCTTTAGGGGAAAAAATGGTTTGGAGAATGTATTCAAAGCCAGGTTTAAAGTGGTGTTGCCTCATGCAAGCCAAATATTTAGATAATCAATATCCATCAAGGATCTTAACTGTGTTAAATCCTCCTGTAGGATCCTCAATGTGGAATTTTTTAATAACATAAATAAAAATTATCTTACCTTATCTGACTTGGGAGGTAAATGATGGGAAGGAAGCCCTTTTCTAGAAGGACTCTTGGAATGGATATCCTCATCTAAATAGTATATTAAATTGTGTGCATGTGGAAAATGTTTTATCACAAAGTTGGGGTACGAAGGTAAAAGATTATATTCATCAAGTAGATCCTTTATCAGGCAAAGTGATTTGGAAAAAAATATATATGGAAGGAATAGACAATGATGGTAAAAACTAGATCCTATCTAACATGCAAATAAAATCAATTTACATTTCACTTAAACCTGATAAGTCACTATGGAATAAGGCAAAATCAGGTTGCTACATAGTCAAAGAAGGTTACAAGTCAGCTTCTCAAAATTATTCCCAACCAGTTAATCAAAGAGCATATAAATTATATTGGAATGAAAAGGTTATGCCTAAAGCAGGGTATTTTTCTTGGTTAGCAATAAAGTATAAAATTCTAACAAGTGATAAGTTGGAAAAACTACGAATTTCTCATCCTTTTAAATGTGTTCTCTAGGAGCAAGAGTTTGAAGATGTAAATCACCTTTTCATATCATGTACAGTGGCCTAGTCTTGGAATTATGTTGCTTCTAAGTTGAAATGGTAGGCTCCATTCCAAAATTCTCTTTGGCAGGTTTTCAATAGCTAGCCTCAATTATTCACAACAACTTTCTTTACATGCATATGGATTATTATTCCTTCCTCTATAGTTTGGGCTATTTGGTGGGCAAGAAACAAGAGAATATTTAGAAAAGAAAAGTTCATTTTGCAACTTGTTTTGAGTAAATTAGAGCAGTCTATCTCTGAGTCTATAAATGCTTATGTTCATAAATGTAAGCATGTGAGCTCAATTTTCACAGATTGGGATTCAAAAATTTTGTCAACTTGGCCCCTTATATTTTTTCCTTTCAAAGGAAGTTTACACCAGCCTCTACAAAAAAATAATAGTTCTATTACTTGGATTCCACCTCCTCCAAGTGCATACAAGGTTAATTTTGATGGAGCTTTGAGGGGAAATCCAGGCCTATCTTGCACAAGTGTGGTTATCATAAGTCATCAAGGTATGGTGCTTAGTGCAAAATATTTTTAAGTTGTTAGATGGATCTAACAATTTAGCAAAGGCTCAAGCTCTTCTCCAAGGAGTAAAATTAGCTCTAAATAGTAATCTACCCAATATACAGCTAGAAGGGGATTCATTGGTGCTAATTAATGCTTGTCAAGAGTGTAAGATTCAAAATTAGAGGTTAGGATACAATGTAAAGCAAATCTAGTCCATGCTCGATAAATTAGGGAGCTATCAAATTCTTCATTCTTATAGGGAAGACAATGCAGTGGCAAATTATTTGGCAAATTTTGGTTGTGACCGGGTAGAGGAATAATATTCTCATGTTGTGGAGATTGGAAAATTTCATCCTAGATTAGAAGATTTGTTAGCAAAACAAGAAAGTTGACACCTGAATATAATGTTTTTGAAGGAAAATCAAATCATGGAAGCAATGGTATATCAAAAACAACAAAATTAAAATGTATTATAAGCTCAGTGTATACGCCATCGTTATCTCACTGTATTTAAAAGTATAATCAATGAAAGGAGTATAATCAATGTAAGGAGTAGCCTACTTGTAACGTGGCTTTCTTGGAAAACATGTCAGTTCTCATGTCATCAATGCGTTAGTTGGAGTGCTGGTTCAAGTGGTTTGCATGAGGTATTACGGAGGAGTATAGTTTTAAGTGTGCCTAATAATCTTTCGTATCAAAAAAATCTTGAGGTTTCCTGATCTCGAAAAATGATGTGGCACATGCTTGGTGCAAGGAAATCACATCAGCGCAAATAATTAAATCCTAATGCCAATCCAAATCCCCATGATATGATGTAAAATCAGGTTGAGAAAAAGTTTTTAACTATTTTGTGCTATGTGCAGGCTACAGGTGTAAAGAATTTTTTCAAGGCTTAATATGTAATAAGTATTATGCATGTGTGTGAAATACAAAACACTACATGGAAGCTAAACGATAGCATAAGATAAACAAAGTGGCATGTTTTACAAAAATAGTCATTCTAAATCCATTCTAAGTTCTAATATGTATACTGAATATTAGAAATGCTAAATTTAGAATGTCTGATAAAGATATGAAGTACGATGCATTTTAGGATGCAATTATGGTCTTGTATGCTAAATCATGACTCATTAAATAAGATTAAATGTTATTTTAAGTTTCACATCCGTCTCTTGTATATACATCAAGCCAATATATCTTGTGTGAAAAACATTTGTTCGTTGTTTTTTAAATGTTTGCATAGGAAACATCAAGCAGCGGTGAGATCTTCGCTCTAGTTATCAACTGTGGATAGTGTAGGCGGAGATACTGGAGTTCTTCCCGAGGAACTATAGAGTTTTTGTGCAAGTTAGAGAATGGGAATTGCTAATTGCAGAAGAAATAGGAGAAGTTGAGCTACACTTGGTCTTTAAGGATCACTGCGAAACATTCAAGAAACACGTAAAGAGAGTTCTGGGAGTAGATATTCTGAGGCCACAAGTAAAAAGGGTGATTTATCCATCACAGTTTCTGTCAATTTTCATTTCAAACATTATGGATTTGCTGCAAGATGTAGAGATAGTTGAGAAAGTCATTAGAAAGGTAGTAAATGATGATTTCATGCAATGGGATGATTTGAATAAAGCATTTCAAGCTTATGATTTGTGGAAAGGTCATGGATATGTGGGAGGCATGTTTCCCAGACATTTTCTACTTCACCGATCAGCTTACCAAAAGCTTTTTATTGCAATAATTAAATCTTTGTCTCTGCAAGATTCAACTTTTATGTTGGTAACTCTTAGAAGGTTCTCAAGATAATTTGAGTTGAGGTTTGCAGAAAGAACAAAGGAAAAAGTACAAGGAATTATGGCTCTGATAATGCATGAGCACGAACCTCCACAGTATCAATAGAATACAAAGGGTGGTACACAAGCTATTGTTCAGCATCAAACAAAAACAGAGGTGGTCGACTAGCTGCAAGAATATGGGGATCATCATGCTCAATAGTCTGAAGGTCTAATTAGTGAGCTTTTGGAAAATCAGTTTGAAAATGGTATGTCAACTCAACAGAAAAAGTGGGTTGTGAATACTTTTCCAACTAGTGTTCATGAAATTGGGAGATCATCGGTTGTTAAGTTAGACCAACAAGCAGAACCAAATTATCCTACCTTCAACTTGAATGAAATGCCTCCAGAATTCTATGGTGGGAGCACAAAATCACAAATGTGGGAAAATGCACAGACACAAGGAGGTCTAAATTTTTTGCCTTGGGATTATTTGGGTAAGAATTCAGAATGACAATGGGAAGGCAATGCTCAATCTCAAGATGGCCAAAATTTTAGCACAAACTTGGCTCCAAAAGGCCAAGTTGATATTGAAAGTCCAGAATACATGGAAAGAGAGTAACAAAATGGGATTTTTCAGTTGCTAGATTTAAGCTTAGAAGTTTTTTGATATACAAACTATTTAATACATGTTGTAGTAGGCTTGGTTTTGTAAGCTATAGGCATGTTAGTGGCTACAGTATAGGCTAGTGATCTTGAAACAATATGTTTCAGCTTTTGTATTTGGCATATTACAAATTTCTATAGTGTGGGAAATATGAAATATGACTAGGATGATCAAAATACTTATTGTAAATATTTTATATATCAATATAAATATATACGCACTATGTCTTTTGCTTACAAAAAATTACTGGAATTATATTTTGGAAAAAATTCAAAAGAAGTTGGCTAGATGGAAGGGTAAATTGCTAAGTTTTGTTGGGAAAGTTCAGCTTTTAAAAGCTTCCTTACAGAATATTCTGGTTTATTATCTCTCTATCTTTAATATTTTGGCCTACATTGTTGAGAAATTGAAATGATAGAAAGGAGATTTATATGGTCAGGGATGGAAGAGAGAAAAATAATGGTGCTTGTCAATTGGGATACTGTCTACACTCTGAAGAGGGATGGTGGATTGGGTATAAGAAGAATAAAAGTGTTTAATAAAACTCTTGTGGCAAAAATGGGATGGTTTCTTTTGGAAGGAGAAAAGGATTGGGTATAGATTCTATAGGTTAAGTATTTGGGAAATAAGGATGCAAGTTGTTTCCTTGAATGAAAGGATCTTCCTTATGGATCGGTCTTTTGGAATAACTTGCTAAAGCTTAGAGATACTCTAAGAAAAGGAGTGAAATTGAGAATTGGAAATGGTCATAAAATAGACTTTTGGGAGAATCCTTGGAATTTTTGTGCTCCCTTGTCTACCTACAACAACCTCCAGCAAATCAGAATTAGATAAGAAAAAGAATATTGGAAAAAAGGTTTCCAATTATATAAAATGGGAAGGGCAGAGACTAAAGTGGATGAACTTTAAAAACTATTTGAATAATGTTTTTCTTAGGGGTGGTAGATAGCTGAATTTGGATGCTGCTTTGGATTTTTTCCTAAGGCAGATTGGTGAGCCTGATCTTTTCTCAGTTTACAGGGATGATGAGTGGATTTGGACAAAAAGTACTTCAGGGATATTTTTCAGTTAAATCTGTTTATGAGTTGATGGAATCTCAGTTGTTCCAAAAGGAGGCTTTTAATTGGAAAATGGTGTGGGGTAAGAACTTAATCCCCAAGATGAACTATTTTTGATGGACAATGATGCATGGAAAGATATTGACTTATGATTTTCTAATAAAAGGGGATGGTATTTGGTAAATAAATGTTACCTTTATAATAATGAGGAATAAACCATTATGCACTTGTTGTTTCAATGTCCTTATGCTCTAGAATTTTGGTCTTTTTTCTTAAAGAACCTATTGATTGATTGGGTCTTTCCTCCTTTGATTAAGATGTTTGTTGATGGTTGGAGTATATGTCCCTATTCTCACAATATTATCATTGATCTCTGGAGACAATTTCCCCTATTCCTCACCCGCGTTTTGTGAAAAGAGAGGAACAACAAAGTTTTTAGAGATGTATCTAAGAATAGTAAAGAGTTATGTATGGCTATCAGGAGACAGATTCAAAAAAATATTGAGAGTTGTAAGTATGCTCCATCAAAGAAAAGGCCATCTTATCAAGAGATGTGAATCAAGCAACTATGGGGAATATCTCATGACCTTAACAATGTCAACTAGACTAAATAGATTATAAGAAAAAGCATATTTGGAATCCCCTAGATCCAGGGTGGATTAAATGTAACTTTGATGGGTGTTGTAAGGGGAACCTTGGTTTGGCGGAAGCAGGTGGAATTGTAAGGAACCATCAAGGTATTTATGTGGCCGAGTACAAAAGGGGTCTGGGAACAACAACAAATAACTTGGCCAAGGCTTATGTTGTATGGGCTAGAACATGCTACCTAGAAGATAAGGGCCATACTAAAGTGATGGTGGAGGGTGACTCCAAGTTAGCAATCAACTACTTAAATAATAAGGTTGATGCTCCTTAGGAGATAAAAGATATCTTGGACGATTATAAACATATGTTACAATCCTTTTAAAATTGTAAGATAAGCCATATTTATAGAGAAGGCAACAGGGTTGTCGATGCTATGACGAATTTTGGATTACAACATTTGGCTTGGAAATATTAGGACTTCACCCATTTATCAAATAAAATTAAGGAAATAATTTCTAAGGATAGGTTGGGAGATCGAACTAATTCTTCATGGGTAGAATGATTTTTCTTGACATGAGGAGTTGATAGTGTTGTCCAGTTGTCATAACTATCACCGTCTTTCTCTTTTGGTTGTTGCGCAAGTTGAAAGGACAAGAGGGGAGGTATTTTATTAAAAGCAAGTGTAAACAAAATCTCAAAGAACTAAAAAGAAATAAAATGAAACAACAGACTCATTTGGAAACCTCATGCAATAATGTGAAATAAGTAATGGTGATTATTGCTCATATCTCTAAAAATCTAGTGATAGATGTAAGAAAAGACATTTTGAGATGTGTTATCACTGACGTGAAGGTAGGCATTAAAAAAGAGTAATCATGTTTTGTAAAGGTGGAGGGGCTATCATTTATTTTAATTCCAAGCTTCGAAAATATGAGACTAAAATTTTTATGCAGATTGATTATTTTAAACACATCGCTAGAAGGTTCAAGTTGTTGGTCTCACAAATGAAAAGCCACTAATTCTCTATCAAAACTATTTTTTTTGAATTGCTAGTTGTGTCTGTGGTGAACGAGGGAGGCTAAAGAGCCGAGTATTTTCTCCTTCCTAAGGATATTCAAACCAAAGATAATACCATGGGAGGTACTAGGAAAAGGACGAAATCAAATCAATATGACTCTCTAAAAAAGAATGTGGATTTGTGGGGCTTGTTCAAATGGGTAGGGTTCACTTCATAATTTACAACCATGGAATTTTATAGTGAATAACTCAGTTATAATTTTTTGAATGCTTGGAAAGACGGTGAAGTTGAGTTGGGTGGTCTCTATTTTATAGTTGATGCAAAGCTTATAGCCAAAACGACAGTTCTTGCATATGAAGGGAAGAAGATTGTAAAGTTAAGTACTGGAAATTACCAAACTTATATTGATAATTTTTTTGAAGCTAAAGAAAAAGTCTAATGATTCCAAAATGGTTACTCTAGGGATTTGTTGCCAACCCCTTACCATAATGTTTGCTTCTTTGTCATGAAGTACTTTACATTAGAAGGTCATTTTCAGTCCGTCCATGGTTATCATTTTTCAATATTGAATCATATAAGGCGCCAGGAAAAAATGAATTTACCATTTTTCCTCCTATCATCCCTGAAACAAAGCCTTACCAATGGAGCTAAACCTCCTTTACACCAAGGTTTGATTCATTTCATATTCAAATATGTCCTTTCTACCACCCCGCAAATAATTTTTTTCATAATTTGATTGAGAATCCCACTCCTAAGAGCTATGTGAAAATCAAAATTATTGAGAGTTGACCCCACTCTTCGACTGTAATACCCCTCCATTTTGTCCTTTTGATTGAACAGTGTTATGCCCTTTTATGTTGTACTTTCTGTTAGTACCTTGACTATGGTACTCGGTTGTTATTTGATTGCTATCTATAAAGCAACGTTAATGTTATATTTTGATGTGATGGTATTTTAATAGGATGTTATCTTTATGTCATGTTTGAATTAACATAAATGGATATTCAAATTAATGATGTTTATGCTTTGGATTATAGTAATTTGTTAGAATTGTCAGTTAGTTACATTGTATTGGTGAAGGGGACGGTATCGCATCACTCGCTTGCGAGCGCCCTGCGATTTCGAGATTTCCTCTTCACGGTGTGTTTAAATGATGACATGTATTGCATGTGGATATACTCTTTGTTCATAGGTTGACAGGTACATGACATCGACTCCACCTGGTTTCATAGGTTTGAGCATTTCCAATGCCCAACGGTATTCAATTGGGAGATAGTAGCTAGGTTTTTCATGCCAAGTCGTCACCCTAGTCATAGTGTGTCGTCTGGTGCGAGTCAGGTTAAGTTGTTTTAATATTGATCAATTTGCCTTAATTGTGTCATCTAGCTTTGATTTCAATTTAAAGTGCAAGTTAGAAAAATGTTAAAATATATGCTCTTATAGTTAAAATTGACGATTACCTTATTTGGTTTATGTTGAAATGTAATTTATTTTATTATTAATTTAATCTAATTAATAAATAATTTAATCATTGATTAAATCTATTTATTAATTAATTAAATTTATGTTGTTGAAATAAGTTAAGTTGTTCATTTTGAAATTATTGTTATTTGGTTAAAATTGAAAATAAAATAAAATGATTTAAATTGCATTTTTAGAATTTGAATTCAAAATGGAAAGAGGAAGATATTTGCTATTCTGATCTGGGGAATTGATGAGGGTGGTTGTAGGAATTTTTAGGGTTTTTTCCTTGTGATTGGATTTTTTCTTCACAAGTTTGCATCAAAATTTTTTGGAAGGGATTGAATTGGAAAGAAGAAGAATTTTTCAATTTTGTGGGTTTTGGATTTAAGTTGTGAAAATTTGTGGAGCTGAAGTTGGAAGCCAGGTTGGAAGTTGAGCACCATTTTTGGATCCCCTCAAACTCAAGAAATCAAGTTCATGTCTTTAGTTTTAATGGCTTTGTAAATTCATTTATAAATGTTTTGTTGTTGGAATGTATGTGTTTCATTATTATCTAAATAATTGTCATGGTTTATATTCATGTTTTTTGTTGAGGTTCTATATAACCTATGTCTCGTAATCTTAGAGTTTGTTGGCATTAGTTAGCGAACTTGCTTTAATTGTATTTAAAAAAAAAAAAATAGTCTGTTTAAGTAGTTAATTGCAACTTCCTCTAGGGTTGCGTGGCGGGGCGTTACACTGACCAAAGAATCTACTAAAGCCTCACCTAATGATGTGGATCCTACTTGGTTGACTCTCCTTAAGATAACCCTGGAAAAACAAAAGGCTACCCCCTGGCTTCTATTTCAAATAAGAAAAGGAAATTGTTGATTCGTGAGCTGGGTGTTGACCCTTACACTATAAATATTCTGAACAATAATGAAAATAACCCATAATGTGGGTCCACTACCCGGTGGGCTGAAGATCTACTTGCCTTGCTTTGGTGGCATCCAAGGGGTTGGACAACAGTAAAAAATCTAAAATTTTAGAGGAAAATTATCTGGAAGAGCATCTAGACAAAAATGGGAAGAAGACTACTAGGGAGGATAAGGATTCTTCCTTTGAAGAATGTGTGTCGGACAGCTTGGGTGATGTTGGCTCTCTTGAGGAAGTGGAGTCGGGGTTAGAGGAGGTAGAAGACTCGATTCAGAAGGAGGAGGAGGATATCAATTAGCAAGAGGATGTGCAGGATGTTGAGGAGGATATTGATATGATTGAGGATAAAAGAACAACTACTATGGAACTAGAGTGTTCGAAGGATTATCAAATGGGTATATAATTAACTAGAGTGTAAAGTTGGAGGAAAGGTTGGCGCTCCTTAAGAAGCATAATAATGATAATGCTAACAGGTTTTAGGCTCTTGAGTGTGTTGTGTGAAACATGTGCAGGGTTGTGGATGTAGTTATGAAAAAAGTTGTTATGGGGACCATCTCTGGAGAGGGAAAAATCAAGAAACAACAAAGGAAAATGGAGAATAAGGAATATGAATATTTGTTAGGGAAGATGGAGACAAAAGATGGATTTGAAGATTCAATAGAGGACCTGATGAAGGCGTGGATCCTTATTGAGGAAGCTTAATCATCGAATCTTGTTTTCCCTAATTTTTATTGCTTGTTGTCATGTGGTTTTATCATTCCTTTTTCAGTTCTAGTGGTAATGGCTATACATGCCTAGAATATATTAAGTTAACTGTTATTTTTGTTCTAAACTTTGGTAACTTGTTGGGTACTCATTATAGGTTATCATTATATAACCTTTTTTTGTGGATGGTTGGTAATATGGACTGGTTATTTCAGTACTAGATACTTGATAGATATATATGGTTTGATGTTGTTGGTATAGGTTAATGTTTTTTTTGGTTAGTTGGGCTTGGGGAAGTGGTTATTCTCTTGTTTTTCTTCCTTAGTTTTATTGTTTTGTTCGATTGTTGTTCACTGGATTGATGTGTTGCTTTTGTTAGGGTTCAAGGCCCTTTCCCTACTTAATTAATCAAAAATAATAGTGTTAATTATACCAATGTTTCACATGACTACAATACAGTCATTAATCACATTTGAGCCTTTGATAGTCATGTTTCTAGCATCACCATTAATAATAAAATTTCAAAATGTGTCATCACCAATCGCAAAGCCAAGGTAACCCTTCAAGGGGCTACCTCTAATCCACAACCAAAAAATTCAATACAATCTCCTTGATCATCTAGGGAAAATTCCTGCACATATATCTATTCTTGAGCTGCTTTGCATCTCCCCAGAGCACAGAGCCATTCTAGAGAAAGCCTTGCAAGATACATCTATCCCTTCTGACCTAAACGTCAACCAATTTCAGGCCATGATAGGATCTATAGCTACACCACACCATGTCACCTTTTCCAAACAAGATCTTTCTAGAAAAAATCCAAATCACAATGATCTACTACGCCTTGAAGTTTTCATTAATAAACATAAAATCATATGAGTCTTGGTAGACGGTGGAGAAGGTCTAAATATATGCACCCTAAAATTGGTGAAAGCATTTGAATACTTTGAAACTTGCATAGATCAATCTAAGACAATTGTTATCAAGGCTTATGATGATGTTGAGCACTCATTTAAAGGATTAATTACCCTTCTTGTAAGGGTTGGCCCCACTATTCAGAATACAATGTTTCATGTCTTAGATTTAGACCTACCTTATAATCTCCTCCTTGGTCACCCATTGATTCATGCCATGAGAGTTGTACCTTCCACCTATCACCAATGCCTCAATTTTTCATAAGATGGCACTGAGATTACCATTCTAGGTGATCCTAATCCTTTCCAGTATTGTGCCAACTTAAGAGGAACCATAAAGTATCAAGTGCCCATCAATCGAGAGGCTTCATCTTCCACTTCATCCCACTACATCAATCCATATGAACTTTTCAAATCACTTATTCCATTCACTACACCTTCCAAAACCAAGGTCCGAATCCATGATATGGGGTATGGATAGTATTGTATAAATAGTTCAGTTTGTGTTGAGAAGTCATCCGCGGGAGAAAATGTTAATGCTTCTAAGGATATGAAGACTCTTAAGAATAATTTTGAGTCAAATTCAAATGGTCATGCCTGGATCAAAACCTTTTGGGATCCTAATGATACCTTTGTCTTCACCATATTCGTTCATGATCCAATTGAGAATATTCATGATCATCCCTCTCCATCTGATGATTCCTTTCCTTCCACTCCATCTTCTAAACCACCATCTGTCCATTTTGACCATCCTAGGTTAGGGTATGCATCTCCTATTGTTGCCTCTACTAATCCTTCTTTCCAACTCGTTAAGGATGTGCAAGCCTCTAATGATGTTAATAGTGTCGAAAAGGATAGTCCCAAAGAATCTATTGAGTGTGTCATCGAGATTTTTCATGAATCACACATTCCTACCTTCTCATATAACTCACCCATCCCACCCACATCCATCCATATGGATCAACAAGTGTCACATCAAGAAAATAACAAGGATATAGCTCAAGAATAAAAAGTGAAAATTCTCTTTACAAATGGAGATCCAAAATCAAAAGAAAGAATGCAAAGAAAGAAAGATCAAGAAAATTCCTTTAGTCAAAATGAAAAGCTATTGGACAAGTCAAATATAAAAATAAAGGTCAAGAATGAAAGTAAGAAAAATTATGCCTCTTCATCAAAAATAATTTGGGGCATCTATCAAAAAGATTGAAAGTAATAAGAAAGAACTGATCTCTAATGATGTCTCTTCATCAAAAATAATTGGGGGCATCTATCAAAGAAAAATTTCAAAACAAGATCTTGTTCATCTAATGTCTCCATTTTTATCCTTTTCACCTAATCCATACACTCTTCCACATCCATCAATATCCACTAATTTATCATATCATTCCATCTCCCTTGGTGATGTTCTTCGATGAACCTTTAACGACGACCCCTTCATGTGTTGTAACTCACTAGTTGCCCAAAGTCCTTTTCATGTGAATCCTGATGGCCCATGTAGTGTGTATGTTAGGAATCATACCCTAGCTCCCTTCGTCTGTTGCATTAATCATCCTCCATATCCATCATTCTCACCCTTCATTCAAACCAGATCCTTTCATTCGGCATGGTCATACATATATGAACCTAATTGGTTGGGCCCCTACATCATCACAACAACATATGGATCTGGGGCTTATTAGTTGTCTACTCCTAAAGGTGAAATGTTGCGTGAGCCCATCAATAGCATGCATCTTCACAAATATTACACCTAGCCTTTAGAGAATCCCTTTCAAAAAGTCAAAAAATGCAAAAAATAAAATAGTCACCCTAATGAAAACCTAGAAAACATACATCTTGGTGATAGCAAAAAAATCAAAAAAATGGAAAAAATAAAAAAAATTGTAAAGAGAAATAATTCATTCAATAGTGAAAACCACTTCAGTGGTGCTTTGGATAAGTACCATGGTGAAAACCTGGCAAATAGGTGCCATGTGTAGTCAGTCTATGCTCCTCTATCTACTATCACTCTATCTAGTTTTTTTCCCTTCATCCATCCATTCTTACACATTGTTTGTCCATAATAAAGCTTTGTCATCCTTCTCATGGCCTATGAACCTTTGACATTTAGCATCCTTTGCCTTTCACAATCAACCTTTGCATCCATCAATTCTCTCTCTCATAATAAGTTGGTCTTATACTTGACTAGGGTAAATTTCCTGACTTACATATTCATGGGATCCTACACATGGTATCAGCCTTTAAAACATCAAAATCCAAAAAAAATCATAAAACCTTCAAAAATCCAAAAAAAATCATAAAACCTTCAAAAATAAAATAAAAATCATAAAACATCAAAATCCTAAAAATCCTAAAAGCATCAAAATATAAAAACAATTAGAAAACATCGAAACTCCAAAATAGAGTCAGAGTCAAAATCTATGTTAGTCCAAGTCCAGTCGAACTATGTTGTCTATGCACATTCCTACATAGGCAAGGCCATATTTCAATGAGCCCCCAAGGCCCTAGGTCAGTCCTTAGGGTTTTTCGAGTCTATCCAAGTCTTTTGTCTTCAAGCAATCATGTACCTAAACCAAATCTCAAACCAAAAAACCAACTATCCAGCTAGTCTTCAATCCAAATTACCTAATCATCAATTCTTGTCAATTCATTGGCCTTTATCATTTTGTCCTATTTAGGATGCGTCCTTCCTGAATTAGGGCATTGGTCATTTTTCAACCTTGTCATTTTCCTTATATAGGACATGCATTTCTTGAAACCAGGCATGGTCAATCAATCTTGTTAATTGGTCAACCATATCAATCAATCAACATCGGTCAATCAAACCTAGCAATCAGTCGGTCCATCAATCACATCAATGTCATCATCAAATAAACTCTGGTAACTGATCTAAATGGCTATTGAATTTGTTGGTCTAGTGGGTCTTATCTTTTTTATTTATCTTTGGTCATGTTACTAGTTACCTCAAGGATGTCCCATGAAGGATTTAGAGGGGTGATGATGAATCATGATCTCTTTTCTTCTGATTGATGCTTGTGGTTTGTCTTGAAAAAATTATTGAGGCAATTGGGTCCTTAGTATGATTCATGGCATTCCATGTTTGTTGAGCGTTTTCTTTCACAAGTGGTAACATTGCAGGCCTTGGTCTATGTCATACCATGGTGTTTATTGTCCATTTGCTACAATTTTGCCACCCACTGATGATAAGCATGTAAGTTGACATCTATAAAGCAAGAACATCCATCCCTTTTCATTTGAATAATTCCACGCTAATATCCATCTTCTCTATACTAACACCCATCTTCTTCACATTATCATCTTCCATCTACAACCATTCTGATGGCCTGCAAGCTGAATTTTTCTCCTATCAGTGCATTCAAAATGGCTTTTCCGAACAATTTCTCAATTTTTTTGAAAATTTGAAAAACTTATAAGGGGGCATAGGTCTATCCTACCTTCACTGGGGCACGTTGGGGCATTATTTGAAAATTATTTTCTTGATTATTCTTTGACACAACACTCGAATCACATTATGTCAAAGAGGAGCAGAATGTAGACACTGAAAAATCTCTTGGTATGCGAATGTCATTTTTCCACATCAATCTATCTTCTTCCCTTCATTAAATAATTTTAATTAATTATTTATTTTCTTTGGTTGCATTCTTCTATTAATTAAATAATTTTAATTATATATTCATTTTCTTCATCTTTATTCTTTCTTTGATTAATTAAATAAATTAAATATCTATTTAATTACGTCACTAACATCTTATTTCTTTCTATAATTAAATAAATTCTCATTTATTTAATTATTCATCCTTTGCCATTCATCTATAATTAATTATTTTAATTATTTGGCTATTCATTTAACCTCTTCCTCTATTATTAAATAATTAATCCAATTTAATTATTTAATATTTTCGTTTCCATTTCCTCCACATTTAATAAAATGGTCAAATAATAATCATTTCAATTAAATGCCATTTTCTCTCTTTTTCCATAAATGAATAATCATTTTTTATTATTTTATTCCTCCACTTCCTCTCCCAAATTAAATAATAATATGATTTAATTATCAAGATTCCCTTCTAAAATTAAAAATTATTATTTGATGGCCCACATGCTCTCCCAAATTCAATAATTTAATTTGCTCCACTACTTTCCCTCCACTTTCTCATTTCAAATCTTGACTGTTGATTCTCTCTGGTCTTCTTTCAATCTCGACCGTCTATCCTTAGTCATCCCTAACCCTACCACTATGTGGTGCATTCATCTTCCACCATTGATCTTGGCATCTTCTAGACTTTCAATCTCATCCGTCCATTTGAGAAGCTTTTCTATAAAAGAAGGCTTTCTCCTTCATTTTGGCTTTACGACCAAATTCTCCAAAGTTCTTGATATCTTGTCATTGTCATTTGCAGGTATCCAAGCACTTCAAAATCCGAGGATAAAGCTTTGCAACTTGAGAAAGAATGGAGTAGAAGCAAAGGAGATAATCAACTCTAATAGGGCAGTTTTATTTTATGCTTTCATTCTTATTTGCTCTCTTTTATCATTTGTACTCTCTTGTTTGGATTTGGGATTCTTGGGCTTAGATCTTAGGTAGAGTGGTTGCTACTTGGTCTTAGCTATGTTGCATTTCAAATTTCCCAATGATAATGTAGGCACTGAAAAATGTCTTGGTTTGCGAGCATCATTTTTTCACGTCAATCTATCTTCTTCCCTTCATAATTAAATAATTTTAATTATTTAATTATTTTCTTTGGTCGCATTCTTCTATCAATTAAATAATTTTAATAATTTAATTAATTCATTTTCATCTTTATTTTTTCTTCGATTAATTAAATAAATTAAATATTTATTTAATTATGTTGCCAACATCCTATTTCTTTCTACAATTAAATATATTCTCATTTATTTAATTATTCATCCTCTACCATTCGTCAATAGTTAAATAATTATTTTAATTATTTGGCTATTCATTTAGCCTCTTCCTCTATTATTAAATAATTAATCCAATTTAATTATTTATATTCTCATTTCTATTTCCTCTGGATTTAATTAAATGGTCAAATAATAAACATTTCAATTAAATGTCATTTTTCCTCTTTTTCATAAATGAATAAACATTTTTTATTATTTTATTCCTTCACTTCCTCTCCCAAATTAAAAAATAATATGATTTAATTGTCAAGATTCCCTTCTTCAATTAAAAATTATTATTTGATAGTCCACATGCTCTTCCAAATTAAATAATTATATTATTTAATTTGCTCCACTACTCTCCCTCCATTTTCTCATTTCAAATCTTGACTGTTGATTCTCTTTGGCCTTCTTTCGATCTTCACCGTTTATCCTTAATCGTCCCTAACCCTACCACTATCTGGTGCATTCATTTTCCACTGTTGATCTGGGCATCTTTTAGAGCTTTAATTTCAACCATCCATTCAAATAACTCTTCTATAAAATAAGGCTTTGTCCATCATTCTTGCTTTACAACCACATTCTCAAAAGTTCTTGTTATCTTGTCATTGTCATTTACAGGTATTCAAGCACTTCAAAATATGAGGGCAAAGCTTTGCAACTTGAGAAATAATGGAGAAGAATCAATGGAGATAATTAACCATGATAGGGGAGTTCTCTTTTGTGCTTTCATTCTTGTTTGCTTCCTTTGATCATTTGTACTCTCTTGTTTAGATTTGGGATTTGGACTTGGACCTTAGGTAGAGTGGTTGCTACTTGGTCAAGTAGCTATTTTTGCATTTTGATTTTCCCTGTTTTACATTGGTGAACCTGACGTGAAACAGTTTAATCTTTTGGGTGTTTTAAAAGAGTTTTGCAGGTTATAGCCGAGAATTCGCATAAAAACCCATCATATTCCTTTGATCACTAAAATATGGACGTATAAAATTTTATAAAACAGTTTCTAGGTTTTGTAGATCACACTTTCAGATTTCCACGACATTTTATGGTTTTAAATTTTGTTTATATTTGAGAAAGTTATTATTGTTTTAATTTCACTGTTTTTTTTTTTTAAATTGGTTGTTAACCTCTTAAAATCTGCGTTTTCTTTCATCTATAACTTTTTTCATGTAAAATTTTGTAGAGCAGTGGGTTTTGTAGGTATGAGTCTTAGCTTTCCACAAAAATTTATAGATTTCAATTTCATTAATTTTTCCTAAATTTATCGCTATTTTTAATTTTGTGTTATCATTAAAGGGTTTTTGGCTTGCTAATCTTTTGTTCATAGTGTGTGTCTTTTCAAGAGAAGGCATTTTTGAAAATACTAATCCCTTGTTTCCATGGTTTTTGTTTTTCTTTGATTAAAATATGAAGCATTTTGGTTTTTAACACACACCATTGGGATTTTAAAAAGAACATAATCTGCATTTACATTCATGGGTTTAAAATGAACAACAAACTACATTTTTACATTCATAAGGCTTAAATTGAACAAAAAATTGCATTTCTACATTCATGAGGCTTAAAATAAACAACAAACTGCATTTTTATATTCATGAGGCTTAAAATGAACAACAAATTGCATATCTACATTCATGAGGCTTAAAATGAATAGCAAACTACATTCTTCACTCATTTGGTTTTAAAACAAACAACTTTGCATATCACACTCATTGGGATAAAAACGAACCACAACTTACATTTGAGTGTTTTCTTAAAGTAGGTACATTTTAGTTTGCGTTAATTAATGAATGATTGTCTACCGTGTTTGGTGCACTTGCACACTTTTTATAGTAGATCCATAAGGTGTAGTGAGAGTATCCTCTCCCCTTGCGCTTCATGCGATCTTGGGTGAAGAGAAATTACTGCATCTTATTTCTTCTTTTGATAGGCTTGCCTAAGAGACACATCTGTATGGAGAACTTAAAGGCAACCCAAACCAATTTTTCCCTCGGGTTGGTATATAAAAGGATTAGATGAAATTCAAGTTTAATTGCTATTAGCTTTCATTGTACAATGTCAATGGAATGAGGAGGTACCTTTGCATATAAGTACCCCTAGTAAGGTTGATTAAAACCTTAAGTGTCTTATTGAATGCTCACGAGGTGGCATGTCCATGAGTTGTGACTAGAGACCATTTTAGTAGCCACCCTTATGGCTTGACTTATCTTGGTGTCACTCTTAATGCAAGGGTGTAGCACCGTACCCTGAAAGTTACTCACCATATATCTCCCTTGAGTGAGATGAGAATCCTCGACGTAGCATAAGTTACTTGCTTTTACTTGTAACTTTCTAAGGAGAGGGTGATTTGGGTCATCATTTCATTCTAGTAGGCCCCTATCTGTCCACTCTCATAGACAAGAGTTGATACATAACCTGAAAGGGTGTCCCTCACTAGCGTTGACAAAGATTCCAAGTTGTGGGCTTGAGATTCGTGTCATTGGACATTGACCTTAAGGATATGAAGTGCTTGATTGTTTTAGATATGTGTTTATACCAGTAGAAATTGGGGTGAATAACCCCAAACATACATATGCACATACCAAAATTTTCACAAAGTCAATAGCCAAATCTGTCTTCAAAGTGTTTTATGTACTTTTAGAGTGTCTTTAGTAACATTTTCACATTTTCCAAAAAGAAAACCATTTGAGATCATTAAACTTGGAACTAGCTCATAGTTCATCGCACTTGCAGAAATAGTGAACTGAAATTGCCTCATTATCAATTTTTTTGAGAATACTTGTCCAATCATGATCTAAATCATCTTGACACTGATCTCATCATCTGAACATTAGACTTGCAAGACTTGATCAGTCCATTCCATCATTTTCATTTAGGTTGCATCACATTTAGGTTGTATTTTCCATCCTTTCCTAACATAGTAAATCTTAGATTTGGCTTAGGTTGCATGTACCTTTTAGATTTCAGACATAGGAAGCTTATCAAGACTTTGGAAAATTCATGGTTACTTATTCAGATTGTCATTGACCTTTATCTTTCAATCTATCAATCATCATCATCATCATTGTCATTGTCAAAATTGGGTCTCAAATTTATGTTTTAGTTTAGACTCATCCTATCAAAATCTCCCAATATTGGTCCTCATAAAAGTCAATGACAATTTGGTTTGTAATCTTGGATCAACATAGCTTGGTTAGCATCCTTTTTCTTAGATCTTAAGGTCCATATAATTAGTATCATTTGACATCCCTTAGTCTCATTTAGTTTCATTTTCATGCTGCATCCTTTGGTCATAAGTTCATTGTCATTATTGCATCCCAAACCTTAGTCTTAGGTGCATTATCATTTTTCATCCTTATCCTCAAAAATCCAAAAAGAAAAATCTCAAAAATATAGCACTTAGTCTCATATATCACTTTGCATTTATCATCCTTGCATTATCATATTCACCTTGCATGTATTACATGGTTGAAACAATATCATGAGCAAAAAGAAAGGACATGTATTCCTCAAATGACCTTTTTTTTAGTCCCCCTTATGGCACAAACATTGTATCAAATTCAAATCAATATTCACCATCCCAAAGAGAGACACCACAAAGAGAATCACCAAACACATTTGATAACCTTGGCTTAACATAATTCAACAAACATCTAACTCCAAAAGAGATTGAAAGAGCCTCCCAAGATCCAAGGATTATATGCATTATAGATGAGCTTGTTAGTGTTGATCCAAACAAATTCTTTTATGCACTAGCTAAAAAAGGTGCCAAAATTCCTCAAGGATATGATGTTTCTACACTTGTAGATGGAGCTACATAAGGACTAAATCAAGGTTCCATCCAAAACACATTCTCATTAAGAATTTCATCCTCACACCAAATGTTCACTAGCCTTTCACTTGGGACAACAACACACATGCCAACAAACATACACATTCCTAATGCACCAACATTTGGAAACAAGAGAACCCATGCCACAACCCAAGGACAAACTTTTACATTTGGTGCCTCATCATCAAACCCCATGGGTATGACATTTAAAAATCCTCTATTCCAACACACAAATCAAGGTCCCACACATCAAAATCAGCCCAATAAATCAAGGAGGGTTCATATTGTTCCACATAGAGTGCCAAATCAATTTTGAAATGCAAATCAAGGTCCTATACCTTTCTTTCAAAACACAAACCCAAGGTCCATTATTTCAAAATGCCAATCAAGGTCCAACACCACAATTTCAAAATGTCACACCAAACACAAACATGAATTTTGGGACAAATCAAAATACTAATTTCATTACAAATCAAAACAACACTAATACAAAATTCACACATCAATATCAACAAGGTCCCATGCAACGAAATCCCACTCCAAATCCAACATTTGATACTAATTCCATCATGCAAAATCAACCAAACGCAACACCATCTCTCTTAAACACCTTAATGCAACAAATACAAGTAATACAACAACAAATGAAAAACATGCAATTAGGGAACATCAAAAAGACATATTCTATGGAGGAATTGTGTCCTTATCTATTTGGAAAAAATATATACATGCCACCTTTCCCTCCACATTTTGCTCCACCAATTTTTACAAAAAACAAAGGGAAAGGGGATCTAGTGGAACACATATGAGAATTTAACATGACATCTATCGATATCACTTTCGAGCCTAAATATTTCATGAGACTATTTCCACAAAGTCTTGCAATATAGGTTCTAGATTGGTTTGCATACCTTCCTTCAAGGATTCAGACATGAGGTGACTTGGCTGACAGATTCATTAATCACTTTGCCTACAATATAGAAGGAGACATGACCCTTGCAAAACTATGCACAATTGAACAAGATGAGGGAGAGTCACTCACATCATTTTACTAATGATGGCGAAGTATGGCTAGCAAGTGCCCTTGCCACATACCTAAGAAACAGTTAGTCCCCATGTTTGTGGAAAACCTTAACACAAAATTAATGACTCAACTCCAAATATAATGTTGCACAACCTTTGAGGATATCATTGAAAAAGGTGTCTTTATTGAGAAAGCTCTCGTGCTAAAAGGAATAGTCAAAGTTTCCAAAGAAATACCAAAAGCTAATAATGACAAAGGAAAATTTTGGTCTTGAAATAAGAATGCCACTAATGATGAGTTGTTGATGCAAAATTAGTAAACAAAGGTCACCCAACCATTTGCCTCAAAGGTCCCTCCAAATACACATCCAACACATCAAACACGCAAACACCCAAACACAAAGTTGAGATCAAACATTGAATGCAGTTCAAAATAACCAACAACGTAGAAGACCTTAATACACTATGAGAACATACACTCCATCGGGGGAACCTATTGAATTAGTTCTAAAGAAACTTTTAGAATCCAATTCCATTCAACTTCCAAACATCAATAATTATGAACCCACATTGGTTAAATCTAATTGGTGGAATGAAAATGAATACTGTGAATATCATTATGGAAAAGGACATAAAACATCATCATGCTGGACACTCAAAAATCTCATTCAAGACCTTATTGAATAAGGAGACATTTCAGTGGATAACCCACAACCTAAAACCAATATGATCATACCATATTCAAAACTCCCTTGCAAGACCATGGAAAAGGGAAGGCCTCTAGTTGAGGCAACAATAGTGCTAATTATACCAATGTTTCACATGAATACAGTACCACCCTTAATAGTAAAAGTTTAGAATGTGCATTCACCACTCGCAAAGCCAAGGTAACCCTTTAATAGAATTCAACTTGTGAGATGTTAGGATGATTGTAGAAAGGAAAGGTGAGAGTGTAAGGAAAGTGGATGTTAGTACAAAGAAGACAGATATTAGCATGGAATTAGTTAGATGAAAAGGGGGATGGATATTCTTTCTTAATAAATGTCAACTTGCATGTTTATCATCATTGGACGGTAAAATTATAGAAAATATACCATAAACACCATGGTATGACATAAACCAAGGTGTGCAATGTACCACTTGCGAAAGCATACACTCAATAAACAAGGAATGTCATGACTCATACTAAGGACCCAATTTCCATCATATTTTTTGTCAAGACAAACCACAAGCAACAATCAAAAGAAAATAGATCATGATCCATCATCACCCCTCTAAATCCTTCGTGGGACATCCTCAAGGTAGCTAGTAACATGACCAAAGAACCATAAAAAAGATAAGACCGACTAGACCAACAAAGTCAATAACCATTTAGATCAGTTGTCAAAGTTTATTTGATGATGAGATTGATGTGATTGCTTGACCAATTGATTGACAAGTTTGATTGACTATTGTTGATTGATTTATAGGGTTGACCAATTGACTGATTGTTTGACCTAATAAATTGATTGACCAGATTGATTGAATGACCAAGATTTATTATTTGATTAGATTGAGTGACTTATGGGATTGAACAATTGACAAGATTGATTAACCAGATTGAGTGATCAATAGGATTGACCAATTGACAAGATTGATTGATTAATTGATCAATTTGACTAATTGATAGTTTTGACCAATTGACAAGATTGATTGACCGGATTGAGTGATCAATAGGAATGACCAATTGACAAGATTGATTGATTAATTGACCGATTTGACTGATTGATAGTTTTGACCAATCGACAAGATTGATTGACCATGCCTAACTTCAAGAAAGAGATATCTTGTATAAGGCAAATGATAAGGTTGACAAATGACCAATACCCTAATTCAAGAAGGACACATCCTAAATAGGACAAAATGATAAAGACCAATGACTTGACAAGAATTGATGATTAGGCAATTGACGAATTTGGATTGAAGACTAGTTGGATAGTTGATCTATTGGTTTGAGATTTGGTTCAGATGCTTGAAGAAAAAAGACCTGGATAGACTCGAAAAACCCTAAAGGAGTAACCTAGGGCATCGGGGGCTCATAGATTGAGGAAAGAGCTAAGACCAAATATTCAAAATGGCTTGTCAAATATATCATTTACATTTTATATCTAATCTGAGCTTATAGTCTTCCAATCTTCTAAAAATCTTGTCTAACACTCTAAGATGACCACCTCTTGTAAAGGATTTTGCCAATAAGTCATTAACAATGTATGATAGTGAAAAATGTCTTAGTGTGCGAGCATCCATTTTCCATAGTCCTATCTTCTTCCTTGCATAATTAAAGTCTTAATTATTTAATTATTATCTTTGATCACAATTCTCTATTAATTAAACAATTATAATTATTTAATTAATTCATTTATTGGTCTTTATTCTCCTCTGATCAATTAAATAAATTAAATATTTATTTAATTGTGTCGCTAACACTCTTTCCTTCTATAATTAAATCAATTATTATTTATTTAATTATTTGCCTCTCATTATTCGTTTATAGCTAAATAATTATTCTTAATTATTTATCTATTCATTGATCTTTTCGTTCTTCTATGGTTAAATAATTATTAAAATTATTTGACTCCCTCTTACCACTTTTCCTCTATTAAATAATTAATCTAACTTAATTATTTAATTCCTTTTTTTCCATTTGCCACTATATTTAATTTTAATGGTTGCATAATCATTTTAAATTAAACATTATTTTCCCTTTCTCCATAAATAAATAATCTAGAATGATTATTTATTCTTCCATATCTTTTACCAAATTAAAAATGTGGTCAAAGATTCCTTCCATGATTTAAATAATTTATTTAATTCCTCCACTACTTTCCCTCCACTCTCTTTTTTGAATCTTGACCGTTAATTCCCTCTGGTCTTATTTCGATCTTGGCCGTCTGTTCATAGCCATCCCTAGCCCACTACTTGTTGGTGCATGAATCCTCCACCGTTGATCTTGCTGAAGTGGTTTTCACTATTGGACACCAAGGTGACTAATTTTTTTTTTTTTTTTGAAAGGTATACTCTAAAGGCTAGGTGTACTATTTGTAAAGATGCATGTTGTTAATAGTCTCAGATAGTGGTTCACTTTCGAGAGTAGATAGTTGATAAGCACCATACCCATATGTTGTCGTGATGATGTAGGGGCTCAACCAATTAGGCTCATATCTAAATGACCATTTCGATGAAAAGATTTGATTTTAATGAAGGGTGGGAATGATGGATATGGAGGATGATTGATGCAACAGATGAAGGGAGCTAGGGTATGATTCCTAATGTGCATAATACGTGGGCCATCAGGATTCACACAAAAAGGATTTTGGACAACCAATGAGTTATAGTACATGAAGCGTTCATCGTCAAAGGTCCATCAAAGAACATCACCAAAGGATATGGAATGGTATGATGGACATATGAATATGGATGGATATGGAAGAGTGTATGGATTGGGTGAAAAGGATGAAAATGGAGACCTTGGATCAACAAGCTCTTCTTTTGACATTTTGATTTGATAGATGCCCCTTGTTATTTTTGATGAAGAGGCATAATTGAAGATCAAATTTTTCTTACTTTCA
The DNA here is from genome assembly GCA_007115665.2 of Sequoiadendron giganteum. Classification (NCBI taxonomy): domain Eukaryota; kingdom Viridiplantae; phylum Streptophyta; class Pinopsida; order Cupressales; family Cupressaceae; genus Sequoiadendron; species Sequoiadendron giganteum. The sequence goes on from CM021104.1 coordinate 633,939,414, forward strand.
TTCTTGACTTTTATTTTTATTTTTGATTTGTCTAATAGCTTTTGATTTTGACTAGAGAACTCTTCTTGATCTTTCTTTCTTTGCATTATTTCTTTTGATTTTGTATCTCCATTTATAAAAATCACTTTCACCTTTGATTCTTAAGCTATATCCTTGTTATTTTCTTGAGGTAACCCTTTTTTACCCATGTGGATGGACATGGGTGGGATGGGTGAGTTAGATGAGATGGTAGGGATGCGTAATTCATGAAAAATCTTGATGATGCACTCAATAGATTCTTCATTACTGTTAACATCAAAGGAAGATTGCACATCGTTAACGAGTTGGTAAGAAGACTTAGTAGAGGAAATGGTAGGGGATGCATATCCTAACTAAAGATGGTCAAAATAAACAGAAAATGGTTCAAAAGATGGAGTGGAAGAAAAATAATCATTAGATGGAGAGGGATGATCATGAACATTCTCAATAGGATCATGAGCGGATATGGTGAAGACAAAGGTATCATCAGGATCCCAAAAGGTTTTGATCTAAGAATGACCATTTGAAGTTGACTCAACCTCATTCTTAAGAGTCTGGATATCCTTAGCAGCATTAACATTTTCTCTTGCAGTTGACTTCTCAACACAAAATGAACTATCCTTATGATATTCTCCACACCCCATATCATGGATCTGGACCTTAGTTTTGGAAGGTGTAGTGAATGGTGTGGATGATTTGACAAGGTTAGATGGATTGATGTAGTGGGATGAAATGGAAGATGAAGCCTCTTGATTGATGGGTACTTGATATTCTGTGGTTCCTCTTAAGTTGGCGCAATACTAGAAAGGATCAGGATCATCTAAAATGGTAATCTCAATGCCATCATATGGAAATTTGAGGCATTAGTGATAGCGAGAAGTATAGCTCCCATGGCATGAATCAATGGGTGATCAAGGAGGAGATTATAGGGCAGGTTCAAATCTAAGACATGGAACATTGTTTTCTGAACAACAAGGCCAACCCTCATAGGTAGAGTAATTAATCGTTCAGACAAGCGCTTAGCATCATCATAAGCCTTGATAACAATTATCTTAGATCGATCTATGAAAGATTTAGAGTATCCCAATGCTTTCACCAATTTTAGGGTGCATATATTTAGACCCACTCCACCGTCTACCAAGACTCATTTTATTTTATGTTTATTAATGAAAAATTCAAGGTGTAGTGGATCATTGTGATTTGGTTTTTGTGTGGAAAGGTCTTGTTCGAAAAGGTGAGATGGTGTGGTGTAGCTATAGATCCTATTATAGCCTAAAATTGGTTAACATTTAGGTCAAAAGGGATAGATGTATCTTGCAAGGATTTGTCTAGAATGGCCCTATGCTTTGGGGAAATGTGAAGCAACTCAAGAATAGATATCTGTGTGAGTCTTTCCTGGATGATCAAAGAGATTGTATTGAATTTTAGGTTGTGGATTAGAGGAAGCCCCTTGAAGTGTTACCTTGGCTCTAGGAGTAGTGACAACAAATTCTAAACTTTTACTATTAATGGTGATGGTGGGAACATGACTATCAAAGTCTCAAATGTGATTAATGGTGGTACTGTAGTCATGTGAAATGTTGGTATAATTAGCACTATTGTTACCGGAACTAGAGGCCTTCCATTTTCCATGGTCTTTCAAGGGAGTTTTGAATATGGTATGATCAACATTGGTTTTAGGTTGTGGGTTATCCACTGAAATACCTCCTTGTTCAATAAGGTCCTGAATGAGATTTTTGAGTGTCCAACATGATGATGTTTTATGTCCTTTTTCGCAGTGATATTCATAGTATTCAGTTTCATTCCGCTAATTAGGTTTGACCAATGTGGGTTCATAATTCTTGATGTTTGGAAGCTGAATGACATTGGATTGTAAAATTTTCTTTAGAACCGATTCATTAGGTTCACCCAATGGAGTGTATGTTCTCTTAGTGCATTAAGGTCCTCTACGTTGTTGGTTATTTGAACCACATTCAATGTTTGATCTTGACTTTGTGTTTGGGTGTTTGATGTGGAGGAACCTTTAAGGTAAATAGTTGGGTGAACTTTTTTTATGACTTTTGTATCAACAAATACATCATTAGTGACATTCTTGTTTTAGGACCAAAATTTTCCTTTGTCATTATTATCTTTTTGGGTTTCTTTGGAAACATTGACTAGTCCTTTTGCCATGAGAGCTTTCTTAATAAAGTCATCTTTTTCAATGATATCCTCAAAAGATGTGCAACATTGTAGTTGGAGTTGAGTCAATAATTTTGAGTTAAGGTTTTCCTCAAAGATGGGGACTAACTGCTTCTTAGGTATGTGGCAAGGGCACTTGCTAGCCATACTTCACCATCGTTGGTAGAATGATGTGAGTGACTCTCACTCATCTTGTTTAGTTGTGCACTATTTTTTGAGGGTCATGCCACTTTCTATATTAAAGGCAAAGTGATTAATGCATCTGTCAACCAAGTCACCCCATGTCCAAATTCCTGGAGGAAGGTGTGAAAACCAATCTAGAGCCCATCCTACAAGATTTCATCGAAATAGTCTCATCAAATAAGCAGGCTCATATGCAATGTACATACATGCCATGTTAAACTCTTGTATATGTTCCACTAGATCCCCTTTCCCTTTGTATTTGGTAAGAATTGGAGTAAAATGAGGGGGAAAAGGTGGCATGTATAGATTTTTGTGAAATGGATAAGGAAATAATTCCTCCATAGAATATGTCTTCTTAGTTGTCCCCAATTGCATGTTTGTCATTTGTTGTTGTATTGCCCCTATTTGTTGCATCAAGGTGTCTGCGAGATATGGTGTTGTATTTGGTTGATTTTGCATGATGGCATTAGTGTCCAATGTTGGATTTGGAAAGGAATTTTGTTACATGGGTCCTTGTTGATATTGATTTGTGAATGTTGCATTGGTGTTGGTTTGATTTGGAATGAAATTGGTATTTTGATTTTTCCCAAAATTCATGTTTGTGTTTGGTATGACATTTTGAAATTGTGGTTTTGGACCTTGATTAGCATTTTGGAATTGAAATGCTGGACCTTGGTTTGTGTTTTGAAATGATGGTGTGGGATATTGATTTGTGTTTTGAAATAAGGTTTAGGTCCTTGATTTGCATTTTTTGAAATGATGGTGCAGGGCCTTGATTTGCATTTTGAAATTATGGACCTTGGTTTAGTCCTTGTGTAGCTCCCTCTACAAGTGTAGAAACATCATAGCCTTGAGGAAGTTTGGCACCTTTTTTAGCTAGTGCATAAAATAATTTGTTTGGATCAACATTAAAAAGCTCATCTATAATGTGTATAATGCTTGGATCTTGGGACACTCTTTCAATTTATTCTAGAATTAGGTGTTTGTTGAATTATGTAAAGCCAAGGTTATCAAATGTGTTTGTTGACTCTCTTTGTGATGATGAATATTGATTTGAATTTGATCCAAGGTCTGTGCCATGTGGAGTATTAGAAAAGAGGTCATTTGAAGGGTCCATTTCCTTGCTCTTTTCTTGTGATCTTGTTTCAACCATGTAAGACTTGCAATGTGAATATGATAATGTAAGAATGATAAATGCAAAGTGGGATATGAGACTAAGCTATGTTTATGAAAATTTTCTTTTTGGAATTTTGAGGATAAGGATGAAAATGATAATGCACCTAAGACTAAGGTTTGGGATGCAATAATGATAATGACCTTATGACCAAAGGATGTGGTACGAAAATGAAACTAAATGAGACTAAGGGATGCCAAATGGTACTAATGATATGGACCTTAAGATCTAAGAAAAAGGATGCTAACCAAGCTATGTTGATCCAAGATTACAAACCAAATCATCATTGACCTTTATGAGGAATAATATTGAGAGATTTTGATAGGATGAGCCTAAAGTAAGACATAAATTTGAGACCCAATTTTGACAATGACAATGACGATGATGGTGATTGATAAGTTGAAAGATAAAATTCAATGACAATAAGAATAAGTAATCATGCATTTTCCAAAGGCTCAATAAGCTTCCTATGATTGAAATCTAAAAGGTATGTGCAACCTAAGACAAACCTAAGATTTACTATGCTAGGCAAGGATGGAAAATGTAACCTAAATGTGATGCAACCCAAATGAAAA